>MU260824.1:45000-152694 GCA_020310875.1 Ceratopteris richardii | reverse complement strand
GAGAGAGAGAGAGAGAGAGAGAGAGAGAGAGAAGAGAGAGAGAGAGAGAGAGAGAGAGAGAGAGAGAGAGAGAGAGAGAGAGAGAAGAGAGAGAGAGAGAGAGAGGGAGAGAGAGAGAGAGAGAGAGAGAGGAGAGAGAGAGAGAGAGAGAGAGAGAGAGAGAGAGAGAGAGGTGGGAAGGAGGGAGAGGGAGGAAGAGAGAGGGAGGGGGGGAGGGAGAGGGAGAGGGTGAGAGAGAGAGAATGTTGCATAACTATGGGTCAAAGTGGCCAAAGACATGGGTTTTGAGGATCCAAAACCACTTGGAGGACCCTTGGAGTCTATTGGGAAATCTTGGGAAAGTCTCCAAGTATATTTTGAACCCTTGAGTTATTTGGATTTATTTTCTCCAATTGAAGGGTTTGACCCTTAGGATGATATTCCTAAGGGTATGATAGTTAACGCTTAGGGAGGCCTCTCAACCCTTGAGACTTGTACGTACAAGCTTGGGAGAAATCCTTAATGATCCATGTGAGGGCCATGTTGAAGCTTGGGAGAAATCGTTTTAGGATCCATGTGAGGGCCATGGTGATTCCATGTGATTTCCATGGTTAGAAGGCCTTGGATTAGAATCCATGTGGAAGGACATTTGGCAAGTTCTCCTCACATTTCCTCCTTTGGACTTGTGGGAGAAATCCTTTTAGGATCCATGTGAGGGCCATGGTGATTCCATGTGATTTCCAAGGTTAGAAGGCCTTGGATTAGAATCCATGTGGAGAGGACATTTGGCAAGTTCTCCTCACATTTTCTCCTTTGGACTTGAGGTATATATATGGGTGGAGTTGGTTGGGGGGATACGTGCATATCTCACCCCTTGTGGCCTAGACTAGTTTAATTACTTGATGGTCTTAGTCTTCACACAACATTGTATGTAGAGCCGTTTATTCGTCTCCATTTATTCATTGTAGCTTTTCTCAAGGTAAGCATCTCCATTTATTCATTGTAGGTGTATTGGTACAAAAGTTTTATTCGTTGTAGCTTTTCTCAATGTAAGCATCTCCATTTATTTGTTATAGGTGTATTGGTACAAAACGAGAAACACCACATTGGTATGTAGAGCCATTTATTCGTCTCAGTTTATTTGTTGTAGCTTTTCTCAAGGTGAGCGTCTCCATTTATAGGTTGTGGGTGTATTGGTACAAAATCAGTTTTGTCGCGGGTTGCCTCATAATTTTCTATACCCACTTTGTGTCAATACATCGAGCAAGACTTAGAACAGAATCATTCATACACACACGCCCAACGTGATTGCATAGATTCATGAAGTCACGGAGAGCTCCGTCTTCTGTATGTTTGCAAAGCCAAAATGCTCACTGTCGAAAATAATTTATTCCTCTTAAAATATTATTAAAAATTAAAAGATCAATTGATTGAAATAAGTTGAATAATTCATGAAAAATTTGACTTATGTTTGATTTTAATCTTCTGCAGGACAAGAGTTTGATGATCAGTACAAAGATGAGAAGTATTTTTCAAGGTGTTTTCTAATGAAGTTGTGGGTATAGTTTAAAAATTAAGGGTTAAAACAGGGGTTTATCTAAGTTTTGAAAGTAAATTCAAGGGTATTAAGGGTCAAATGTAGGTTTTGAACATGTTTTATAAAGGTTCAAGCTTAATTTCAAGGTTAATTAAGGGTTTATTAATAATCTAGAGGGTTTTGGAAGGATAGAAGATTACTTTAAGGGTTAGTCAAGGGTTTATCTAAGTTTTAAACGTTAATTCAAGGGTACTTAAGGGTCAAATGTAAGGTTGTACATGTTCCTATAGGGTTTAAGTTTAGTTTCAAGGTTAATTAAGGTTTTAATTAATACATCTAGAGGATTTTGGAAGGTTAGAAAATTAGGTTATGGGTTAGTTGGGTTAAAAACATGGTTTAAGGTTAGTTTTAAGGATAAACCTATGGTTAAAAAGGTTAATTAAGTAGTTTTTAGACTCTAAATGAATTAATAAATAGGGTAAATGTAATAAATGTAACCTTAGCAAAATATATTAAATATAAATGATTAATTAAATATGATAATTAGTAATTGATATTATTTAATTAACACATAAGGTTATGGAAATATATTTTAATTTATTAATTGATAGGTTTAATTTATTCAAAAGTGAATAAATAATTAAAAAGGAATTGAAGGGTTGCATTTATTAAAATCTAAATGGGATGGTAAAGGTCTAAGGTCAAAAGAAGATTTAATTTGAGTGGTTATTGAGTATTTTTGGGAAATGATATGGACAAAAAAAAACCCACGCCTAAATTTTGGTTGGAGTGAAGTTGAGAGATGTGGAGTAAATGTAGGCAGCATGCTTCCGTTATCTTAGGGAAAATGTGGGCAATGGTGGGCTACTCTCATCTATATAAGGAGGGAAGTCATATTCACAAGCTCATGTTAATTCTAGGTACTCTATTTACTCTATGCTCTAGGCTATGGTTGTTTGTGCCCTGATTTCCATGCTGTCCTTATAGCAAGAGGAGAGAGAAGGCCATCTCTCTTGCTTTTTACAAATCATTTAATTCAAAGAAATTTTTTTTGCTTTTTAATTCAATCATCAGAGAGATAATGAGGGACGTTTTTTTCCCTTTTTTCCTTATTTTCTTCTTTCCTTTCTTTCTTTTCCTTTTTTATTTTCCTTCCCCCTTTCTCCTCTTTCTTTTCCCTCTTCTTCATTATTTTTTTTCTTTTCCCTTCCTTAATGTCTTTCTTTCTCCCTCCCTTTCCATCTCCTCTCTGCCAACAATGCAGCACCACTGCACGCGCAGTAGAGAGAGAGAGAGAGAGAGAGAGAGAGAGAGAGAATAGAATGTCTTATTTTTTTCCTTTTTATTCCTCTTCCTTTTTCCCTCCTTGTAGCGAGCTAGCGCACCCGACCAGCGACATAGACGAGAGAGAAAGAGAAAGAGAGAGAGAGAGAAAGAGAGGTTTTGTCTTTTTCTTTTATATTTTTATTCATTTTTTTATTATTACTCTTTTTTATTCTCCTTCCTTTCCCCTCCCTACAATCGACGGCGGCCCACACAGAAAGAGAGAGAGAGAAAGAGAGAGAGAGAAAGAGAGAGAGAGAGAAAGAGAGAGAAGGTTTTTTTGGGTTTTTTATTTATTTTCTTTTATATTTTGTTGTTTTATTTTAAAATTTTATTATATATTCTATGTTCTACTAATTCATAATTTATATGTTTTATTTTCTTAAATTAATATAATTAATACATAAAATAAATATGAATTATAAATGTATATTATGAATGAAAATGATTTATTTATTTATGAATATATATGATTTATCTATAAGTATTTATGTATGTGTATGAATGTATATGTATTTATATATGTATGTGAATATATATGTTTTAATATATGTATGTGTAAGTATGTACTTATGTGTGTATGTTTTAAATAGTTTATTTTTATGTACTAAGTGTTAATGTTTTGCCATTTAATTTATGAGATGCATATGCATTAAGTATGAGATGAATGATATGAATGAATAATGGATTTATTAAGAAATGGAGGGTAGTGAAGGGTATGTGTGTGTGTTTATTTAATTAAATTGATTTCATATATATAATTTGAATTCCTAAACCTTATTTACAAGTTTCAGGTTACCAAAAGGAGGATCCATTTAGCCATTATCCCTTATCTTTCTCAAAGATTTCATCATATTTATCCAATTTCCCCTTATCCAATCATTTATCCTATCTAAGCATAACTTTTCATTACCTTCTTTATCCATTAGTCAAGCTTCACCAATTCTTACTTGCTAGCTTAGGATAGAAACTTATTAGAAATGCATTAGAGTTAATGAATGTTTGTACCCATGTTAGTAAATGTAAGACATGTTATGCATGCATAGTTAATGCATGTATGTTAAATGTTAGTGCATGTACCCATGATAAATGTTAGGCATGTTAGTTAATGTTAGTGCATGTACCCATGATAAATGTTAGGCATGTTAGTGAATGTTAGGCACGTTAGTTAATGTATGCATGTTAGATGTTAGGAAGTGTATGTAAAAGTTACGAATGTTAATGCATATTACATGTTAGATAGTATAGATGTTGGATGTTAGTACATGCATATGTTAATGCACGTTAAATGTTAATGCATGTTAGTAAATGTATGTATGTTAGATGTTAGGTAGTGCATGTAAGTGTGTGCATGTTGTGTATGCATGTGTTTTTGTGCATGTATGTTCATGCATGTGTGTTAGTGCATGTTATGCATGTATGTGTGTTAGTGCATATATGTTCATGCATGTGTGTTTGTGCATGTATGTTCATGCATGCGTGTTAGTGCATGTTATGTATGCATGTGTGGTTTGTGCATGTATGGTCATGCTTGTGTGTTAGTGCATGTTATGCATGTATGTGTGTTAGTGCATGTTAGTATGCATGTGGTATATGTTAGCATATGTAGTATGTATGTATATGTATGTTAAAGTGTATGAAGCCTATGGATGTATATGAATTGTAAGATGTATGCTTAATTAATGTATGAATTAATGTTTGAGGCATGTACAAGTTTATAGTGCATGAGTGATTAGTGTTCATGTGTGCA
The DNA here is from genome assembly GCA_020310875.1 of Ceratopteris richardii. NCBI lineage: Eukaryota > Viridiplantae > Streptophyta > Polypodiopsida > Polypodiales > Pteridaceae > Ceratopteris > Ceratopteris richardii. The sequence goes on along the minus strand of MU260824.1, from coordinate 148,105 downwards.
TGAATTAGTTATGTATATTATAATGTGTATATTAAAATAAATGTATGTACTTATGATATATATGTATTAGAAAAGTTAATTAACTTATATTAATCTAAGTTTTTAATATGTTCAGTTTAATGAGTGTTTAGTATTTTATGAAAGCATACTTATGGTTCTCATGTTAATTTTCAGATGCTATTTTGCGGCTTTTGTTGATGACGGATTGATGAACTAAAAGAGTGGAAAAGGAAATTATATTAAGCTAGAATTCTGTTTTTTAGTTTTGTATAGGTCATGTTAATTTTCAGATGATATGCAGCCTCTGTTGAAGACGAACTGAAGAGCTGGCGAGTGGAAAAGAAATATTACTTAGCTGGAATTCTATTATTTAGTTTGTGTAGGATATCATTCATATAAACAGTTTATATAATATTAATCTCTCTGGATGTTATCTTATATGTCTGATGAAGCTTCATCTAGTAGTACTTCTTTACCTCCATCTTTGTTTGAAATACTTTTTCCTAGTCCATTAGAAGTTAATGATACACAAATTGAAGAATTAGTTAAGGATAAAATTGTAGTGGAAACTTTGCATTCAATAGAGAGTGATCGTAGACTGTCTAGAGTATTTCCTTTAATTTCCATTGTTCTACCGAGTTCTGAAAATAGTGAAAATCTATTCCTTGCATCCTGTTGGAGTTAGGCGTCTGCAGAAGCACGTGAACAAAAGTGAAAATCTATTCCTTGCATCCTGTTGGAGTTAGGTGTCTGCAGAAGCACGTGAACAACACAAGGAAAAAGAAGAAGCTTGGAGCAAAAACACACAATAATGAATGTATTACTAGAGAATGTACAAAGATAAGTAGCCCATTAGGTCAATAGGCGTATATACAAGCCAAGGGAAGAAAACCTCCTAAAGAGGGGAAAAAGTGCCCCAGCGGTGTGTAGTGTGTTCACACACATCACTACCTAAATATATCCACAAATCCCCCCTAGGAGTGATGCGGTGAACAAGGAGCTGGCACTCATGTATAAGGAAGTGCCAAGCTATGTGGAAATCACTCCACAAAAGGAAGTAAGCCCAAAGCTTTGTGGAGAGCTTCAAACTTCTCCCTAGGGAGAGCCTTCGTGAAAAGGTCTGCAATGTTCTCTTGCGTGGGCACATTTGCCAAGCTCATCTCCCCAATAGAGAACCTCTCCCTGACATAGTGATAATGCACCTCAATGTGCTTAGTGTGAGTATGGAACATAGGGTTCCTCGCAACTGCCAATGCGCTCTCACTGTCAGTGAAGATGGTGGTGGCAGAAGACTGACCAACACCCAAATTAACCATAAGGTGTCTGAGCCACACACACTCAACAGTCGCTGTGAAAGCTGCCCTATACTCAGTCTCTGAACTAGAAGTGGCCACGGTAGGCTACTTCTTGCTTAACAAAGATATACATGAGCTACCAAGCATGAAGCAAAAGCCACTAGTGGACACATAAGTGTCATAGCCACCAGCCAAATCAGAGTCAGAAAAAGCATGCAAATATGGTGGTAGTGATCCCCCCCGGGATAAAACAACCCAAGTAGCCGAGTACCACTCAAGTAGCGAAAGATGCGCTTAACGGCCAATGCTTCACTCCTGGGCAATGCATAAACCTGCTAATATGTGAGACAACAAATTGAATATCTCGCCGAGTAATGCATAAGTAAATCAAGCATCTAACAGCCTGCTGATAGAGAACAGCATCAAATGCATCTCTAGCATCATGAGAACTCAATCGTAAACGCATCTCCATAGGAGTGGCAATAGGCCAAATAGTGACGCAAATGCCCCGAATCAGACAAATAGTGATGCAAATGCCCCGAATCAGACATCTCTAATGAGGCATGCAAATCAGCCTTGAAATCAGCAATATGCTTCTCAATAGAACTAGTGAGCATCATGTCGTCAACATAGACAACAATGATTAGAAGCACATCATTAGCATGCTTAGAATATAAGGTGCTTTCAGTTGGACTGTTCTCAAAACCATGTGCAACCAGATAGGCATGTATCTTCTCATACCAAGCACGTGGTGCTTGCTTTAAACCATATAATGCCTTTTTTAACCTGCACACCTGGTTTTCATGCCCTTTTTGCAGAAAGCCACGGAGCTGAAAAACATACACTTCTTCATGCAAGTCATTATTCAGAAATGATGTTTTAATGTCCAACTGATGTGCATTCCAACCATGATGGGCTACAAGTGAACAAATACTCCGAACAGTAGTCATACGGCATGTAGGTGCAAAGGTCTCATAAAAAAGAATGCCTCTTTCTTGCGCATAACCCTTTGCAACAAGCCTATCCTTATACATGTCAAGTGTACCATCCTGTTTACGCTTCAACTTGTATACCCACTTAGTGCCAATGGCCTTCTTGTCAGGAGGCAAGTCACATAAAGACCATGTACCATTCTTGATTATAGCATCATATTCAGATTGCATAGCAGCCATCCAATTTTCTGAATTCTGTGCTTAATCAAAAGAAATAGGCTCATTCTCATCACAGAGAGTAGACACAGCTATAGCACAACAATCTGATGCAAAGGAGGCACTACGAGAGCCTCAATGAGTACGATATGACAAAGGTGCATCTCATTTGGTGTGACCCAAAGTCTACACCAGCCATTTTGGCATAGTTTTTGCCTACTCAATATCAGCTCTCTCATCAATAAGTACATCATGTAAATCTGCATCAGAAATGGAATGATCTGCATCATCATATGAAACCTGCAACGGCTGAGAAGTTGCCTCATTAGGACCAGCACTAGACTGTCCACCTGTAAAAAGAGGCATCAAAGTATCATACATGTCTTTGAAGCTAATAGATGTCTCCTTAGTACATGAAAGCAATGGCTAAATAGCATCTTCCACAAAGACAACATCACGGCTAACTAGAATGCATTTAGTCTGTGGATGATGCAGACGATAGCCTTTACTTTCAGAACTCTACCCAACAAGAATACATTGTACTGCCTTATCATCCAATTTTTTGCGATGTTGTTCAGGCACTAATGCATATGCCAAACAACCAAAAACACGCAGATGAGCAACAGATGGCTTGCGGTCATGCCAAGCCTCATATGGAGTGATAGACTGCAGCGCTTTAGTGGGACACCTATTCAGTACATATGTTGAACACATGATAGCCTCAAGCCAAAAACTATGAGGTAAAGCGTGACTCTTGACCATACACCTCGCCATCTCCATGAGAGACCTGTTCTTTCGTTCAACAACTCCATTTTGTTGAGGTGTATACGACACTTTACACTGGTGTTTTATCCCACGTTAAGCCAAAAATGCATTAAAATCAGAAGACATATACTCCCCCCTCGATCAGAACGGAGGGTGCCCATTTTACATGCTGACAGATTTTTAGCCAAAACCAACAACTGTTTGAAGCACATGAACACTTCGGACTTTTCTTTGAGTGGATATACCCATGCATGCCTAGAAAAATCATCAATGAAAGTCACAAAGTAAACGTAATTTCCAAAAGAGGGTGTCTGCATAGGACCACAGACATCACTACGTACAAGCTGTAATTTCTGTGTAGCCTGAACTGAACCATCTTTTGGAAGGGAGGAACGCTGCATTTTGCCCAAAATATAGCCTTCACAAACATGTTTTCAAGTGCCTCAAGTGTGGGCAAAGAGGACACCATTTCAGATTTTTGCGGGAGTAGCAAACTAGCAAAATTCAGATGACCAAAGCGTGCATGCCAAAGCTTTGCATTTGACATAGCCTGAGAATCATTTAGTGCACATGCCAAATCATTTTCAGATGTTTCATAGTCTATGAGCTTATACAGCCCACGACATAAAATGCCAGAAGCAATAATCACATCGCCATTTGACAGATCATGAACTGTACACCTATCATCAACAAATGTCACAACCAAGCTAATCTTGGCTAATGCAGAAACTGATAACAGGTTCTTTTTTATCCCTGGCATAAATAAAGCATCTAACAAAGTGAAAGAACTACCATCAATAGTAGTAAAAAATGATCTTACCAACTCCCATAACAGGATAAGAGGAGTTGTTGACGCATGTAACAATATTCCTTGTAGGGGCAGGCTCGAGTGAAGAGAGGAAACTGCGATGCAAGGTAATATGTTTGATAGTCCCACTATCAAAATACCAAACACCTGAGTCTGCTGCAGACATGCACTGCTCATGAGAAGATGGGTCAAAACTGTAGACAGTAGTAAATGCCCATTCTTCTTCCTACATAAGATTTGCAGACTCTGTTTTTTGGTGTAGAGGCCTCTGCAACAACCATTCCAGCCTCTTTCTTCTTTGCCTCTTTAGCAGCTAGTTTTGGACAGTTCTTTATGATATGATCATTCCCTTTACAGTACTTACAAAACAATTTGTGCTTTTCTGATTTCTTCTCATGTTTATCTACCTTCTTTTCTGATTTCTGTTCTGCCTGGACTGATCTTCCTGCAACAGAACAGAGACTAACTCCTCAAATGATAAGGCATTCGGATTTCCTTTTATCATCAACCAAATGATAAGAATACATCAGTGCTTTCAGCCATGGCCGGTGACTAAAATACCTTGATGCAAAAAATTGACTGTATCTCAAAAAGTTGAACAGAATTGCCCAGACGAGCTCTGCTAGACCCGTAGCAGACTTCAAGACGCTTAAACTGGCGAACAAAAATTGGTATATACCTTTGGCACAAAAAGACGAGATTGCCTTCACAAGCACTGCAATAGTGCGTTTGGAGGTCGAAACGAGCTGAGATCACCATTTCAGCACCACACTGTAAAGCTGTTTTGATCTTTGAAACGCCCTGAGTATGCTCACCAAATTTCATGCGAATTTGAGACTGTAAATGGAGGAGTATCGACGGCACCCTAGATGAAGCGACGACCTGCTCTGATAACAATTGTTGGAGTTAGACGTCTGTAGAAGCACGCGAACAGCACAAGGAAGAAGAAGAAGCTTGGAGCAAAAACACACAATAATGAATCTATTACTAGAGAATGTACAAAGATAAGTAGCCCATTAGGGCAATAGGCGTATATACAAGCCACGGGAAGAAAACCTCCTAAAGAGTGAAAAAAGTGCCCCAGCGGTCCTAGTGAGTTCACACACATCACTACCTAAATATATCAACACATCCGTAGCTAGAAGTACTGATAATTCTCAAATAGATTCAAATGTAATAGAAACTATAAAAGATAAAGTAAGTAGTGAAGAGTTAATCCTTCCATCCTATATAGACATAGTCAATAGATATAGAAACGCTTGCCTTATGGTCCTTAGTTGAAAATACTTTTTTTGCATAGACACCCTATGTGCGCTGTTAGTGAGACGATTGAATTGATCCACCAGTCGTCAAGAATTACTGCCACATTTGAACCTGACGTGAACAAAGACACAACAAGACAGGTATAAGTTCTTTTCCTTCTTGCATATGCACTAGTTTTGTTTAGGTTACATGGTTGCAGCAACTGTGGTGATTCATATTGTAGAGGAAGAATTCTCAAATCTTGTAATTCCCTAGGTGTTGAGGGTTGAGCTTATGCTCTGAGCACCTTCATGGGAATAGGCAAGTAGATTAGCTTCGTCTCACCACCCTTACCATCAAGTACTTGAAGAATTACGTTTGCGCACGCAACACTTAGTTTCTTTGTATTACGCATTTTCTTACTCAACAAATGTATACTTGAAATTATCACATGCACTCTAGCTTCTTCATCAACTGTCAGGTATATTTTCTAAACTTGAATATGTTTGTTACTATTTAAGTAGGAGTGTAGGAGAACTTAAAATATTAGCAATTGTTAGATTAGTACGACGTTAGTTTAAAAATTCAAAAATAATTTTCATTTGAAAGTTAGTATCTATTTTACAAGAACTATTTAATGTATTTAAACTTTAGTAAAATTGGAACCAAGCTATTTAATTAGTTTAGTAAGAGACCAAAAAGAAAAGGTACAAGAAGAAATTAAAGATTTTATTAAAAAGTTTAATTCTAGTTCTAACATACATAATAAAATGGATGAAGTATTTAGAGATATGATGTCGGAATCCCAAGGACAAAAAGTAGTTGAAGCAATGCTTAGGAAAAAAGGGAAATTCACCGGAGTAAATGCAACTAATTATTTAGATACATTTGAAGACATAGAAAAATTATATGGTTTGCTGTAACTAATTGGGTAATTCTTCTAGTAAAGCTTGCCATAGGGTGAACTATAAGTGTAATAGAACCTCATAGTGAGATATGAAAGGGAGTTTTTTATTTTTCTCCCTTATCAGAAAAGATATTATATGATGGGAGTTTTTTATTTTTCTCCCTTATCAAAAAAGATATGATATGATGGGAGTTTTTTTTTCTCCCTTATAAAAAAGGATATGATATGATGGGAGCTTTTTATTTTTCTCCCTTATCAAAAAAGATATGATATGATGGGAGTTTTTTATTTTTTCTTCCTCATAAAAAAACAATTATGATATGGGTTTTTATCTATGAATTTTTCATTATGACTTTTCTGTTTACTAAATTTATGATGCAAAATATGAAACATTGATGCTTGATGAATGTTTGATGAAGAATCTCCTAAGTAACTTCCTATGATTGAAAAAGATGTTAACAGCTGATAAAAATATTTGCTTTCAAAAGAAATATGTGTTAATTGCTTGCACTTTTCTTTTTCAAGATATGAAATTCTTATTTTCAATGAAACTATTTGACGCTTTTTTTATGATTTTCTCTTTATAAGAATTTTCCATGATAAATATACTGTGAGTTTTTTATACCAAAATAATGATGATAATTATAAAACATTTATGATGATAAATATGATTAATAATATGATTTTCTTTTACCAGTATTATAATGGCAAAATATGATGATTATGTGATGATAAGTTTTATTTTAATTTTTATTATTCTTTTTTTCCTCTTCCTTTTCACCTCCCTACAGCCAGCCGAGAGACCCAACCAGCAATGCAGAAGAGAGAGAAAGAGAAAGAGAGAGAGAGAAAGAGAGCTTTTGTCTTTTTCTTTTATATTTTTATTCATTTTTTTATTATTACTCTATTTTATTCTCCTTCCTTTCCCCTCCCTACTGCTGACGGTGGCCCACGTACAAAGAGAGAGAGAGAGAGAGAAAGAGAGAGAGAGAGAGAGAGAAAGAGAGAGAGAGAGAGAGAGAAAGAGAGAGAGAGAAAGAGAGTGAAGGGTTTTTGGGTTTTTTAATTTATTTTCTTTTACATTTTATTGTTTTATTTCAAGATTTTATTATATATTCTATGTTCTACTAATTAATATTTTATATGTTTTATTTTCTTAAATTAATATAATTAATATGTAAAATAAATATGAATTATAAATGTATATTATAAATAAAAATGATTTATTTATTTATGAATATATATGATTTATGTATAAGTATTTGTATGTGTGTGAATGTATATGTATTTATATATGTATGTGAATATATATGTTTTAATATATGTATGTGTAAGTATGTACTTATGTGTGTATGTTTTAATTAGTTTATTTCTATGTACAAAGTGTTAATGTTTTTCCATTTAATTAATGAGACCCATATGCATTAAGTATGAGATGAATGATATGAATGAATAGTGAATTTATTAAGAAATGGAGGGTGTGAAGGGTATGCATGTGTGTTTATTTAATTAAATTGATTTCATATATATAATTTGAATTCCTAAACCTTTTTTCGAGTTTCAGGTTACCAAAAGGAGGATCCATTTAGCCATTATCCCTTATCTTTCTCAAAGATTTCATCATGTTTATCGAATTTCGCCTTATCCAATCATTTATGCTATCTAAGCATAACTTCTCATTACCTTCTTTATCCGTTAGTCAAGCTTCACCAATCCTTACTTGCTAGCTTAGGATAGAAACTTATTAGAAATGAATTAGATTTAATGAATGTTTTTCCCCATATTAGTAAATGTTAGATATTTTATGTATGCATAGTTAATGCATGTATGTTAAATGTCTGTGCATGTACCCATGATAAATGTTAGTGCATGTACTCATGATAAATGTTAGGCATGTTAGTAAATTGAAGTGCATGTACGTATGATAAATGTTAGGCATGTTAGTGAATATTAGGCATGTTAGTTAATGTATGCATGTTAGATGTTAGGAAGTGTATGTAAAAGTTTAGGAATGTTAGTGCATATCAGATGTTAGATAGTGCATAGATGTTAGATGTTAGTACATGCATATGTTAATGCATGCTAGATGTTAATGCATGTTAGTTAATGTATGTATGTTAGATGTTAGGTAGTGCATGTAAGTGTGTGCATGTTATGTATGCATGTGTGTTTGTGCATGTATGTTTTTGCATCTGTGTTAGTGCATGTTATGCATGTATGTGTGTTAGTGCATATATGTTCATGCATGTGTGTTTGTGCATGTACGTTCATCCATGTGTGTTAGTGCATGTTATGTATGCATGTGTGTTTGTGCATGTATGTTCATGCATGTGTGTTAGTGTATGTTATGCATGTATGTGTATTAGTGCATGTTAGTATGCATGTGATATATGTTAGCATATGTAGTATGTATGTATATGTATGTTAAAGTGTATGAAGGCTATGTATGTATATGAATTATAAGATGCATGCTTAATTAAGATATAAATGAATGTTTGAGGCATGTACAAGTTTATATTGCATGAGTGATTAGTGTTCATGTGTCCATGAATGATTTATGTATATTATAATGTGTATATCAAAATAAATTTATGTACTTATGATATATATGTATTAGAAAAGTTAATTAACTTATGTTAACCTGAGTTTTTAATATGTTAAGTTTAATGAGTGTTTAGTATTTTATGAAAGCATACTTATGGTTCTCATGTGAATTTTCAAATGCTATTTTGCGGCTTCTGTTGATGACGGATTGATGAAGTGAAAGAGTGGAAAAGAAAATTATAATAAGCTAGAATTCGGTTGTTTAGTTTTGTATAGGTCATGATAATTTTAAGATGATATGCAGCCTCTGTTGAAGACGAACTCAAAAATTGGAGAGTGGAAAAGAAATATTACTTAGCTCGAATCCTATTGTTTAGTTTGTGTAGGATATCATTCATATAAATAGTTTATATAATATTAATCTATTTGCATTTTATCTTATATGTCTGACAAAGCTTCATCTAGCAGTACTTCTTTACCTCCATCTTTGTTTGAAATACTTTCTCCTAGTCCATTGGAAGTTAATGATACACAAATTGAAGAATTGGTTAAGGATAAAATTGTAGATGAAACTTTGCATTTAATAGAGTTTGATCGTAGACTGTGTAAAGTATGTTCTACCTAGTTCTGAGAATAGTGAAAATCTATTCCCTCCATCCGTAGCTAGAAGTACTGATAATTCTCAGATAGATTCAAATGTAATAGAAATTGTAAAAGATAAAGTAACTAGTGAAGAGTTAATCCTTCCATCCTATATAGACATAGTCAATAGATATAGAAACGCTTTGCCTTATGGTCCTTAGTTAAAAATACTTGTTCTGCATAAACACCCTGTGTGCGCCGTTAGCAAGGTGATTGAATTGAACCACCAGTCATCAGGAATCGCTGCCACATCACTGCATATATAGGCGGGGCTTTAGTGATTTCCATACTATGTGGGATTATATGTCCCATCAAGCACTTCACGTTCAAAGACGTGCAACAAAACTCTTTTTCAAAAACGAAAAAGGAGCTCATTATACTCCCAACCTACCCATGTGCACATAGCAATATTAAAGTTTTGCAATTTTATAACCTTGTGAGGCATTTTTCTATTTTCTAGGAAAATTCTGTTCCCATGCATTTATCGAATGGGGTATTGCTTGTTTCGTAATATCTCATGAGAGATTAGTGCCATAGAATTTGTGCCTTTTGTGAGGTGTGAATTCAAATTTTGTACTTAATTGTAGATTGCTAAGGTGAACCCATGAGGTTCTATTACTCTTTCAGTCTATTTTTGTACCATCAACTCTGATCGAACCTCTTTGAGGCTTAATTTGGAAGGAATTTAGCCTCTCTTTACCTTATGATAGGACACAATTTACTCTATTTACATTTGAAGTGAGGAATCAAATAAATAGCGCAATATTGCTTGGAGGAGGATTTTACCCTTGTACTTTCAAAAAGAATGGAGCTACTAATTGAGTGAGATTGGATGAAGCAATTGGAAATCAAATGCAGTATGGATCTTCTCCAAGAAAAAGGATCGACGAAGCTATTATAGAGGTAAGTTTTTCTTTTAAAAACATGATGTGTGATTGCCTTAGTTTCCATATATTTGCATGTATACATAATTGAAGCACAATAGAGGACCCATATATTATTTAGTCCCAATATACATGCAAAGGAAAGGTATTTTAAGCTTTGAAGAGGCAAAAATGCATGATACGAAGTGATTTCAAAGCATCTTGAGCACGCACATGCATCTATGCATTAAAAAGAACTATTGTTTGTGCATTTGCTCTTGAAAAGTGGTAGTTTCAATGCAGAAATTTTAAGTTTTCCTTGGTGCACATAGCAACTCTTCTTTTTCTTAGAAATGTTCCAAATGCATGATAACACATGCATTCGCATGAGAATGCTTGAAAAGGAAACACATGTTTGTGCATAGAAAAGGAGCATATAAGCATGGAATGCATGAATGCTCAGCATAATAGAAGCATCAGGTTGCTTGGATTCTGTATGTCACACATGCATTTGCATGTAGATATATGTATGAACTTTAGGATTCACTTTTTATATTCTTACATAATGAAAATAATTAAGTGAACGAATAGCACTAGAAAGTTTAATTAGGAGTAAGAACTTTAGGAAAAAGGAAAATTAAGGTATTTGCAAAAATTATGTCAGCTAAATTTTTGGGAGTAATATACCTAGAGATTCCTTCCTAAAGTGACACCCATGCTTAATGTGAAATTATACATTAATTAATGAGTATATCTTGCTCATCAATGAAATAAACCTAAGCAAAAATTCCCTTACCAAGTCAATGGCAAGGAAGAAATGAAATGAACAGTACCCAAACACATCTTAGTTCTTAAGTAACTTAGAAAAAATCTTGAATTAAAATCTTTCAATACAAACATTAGCCTCAAGCAATGTATACGTGATTATATCTAAGCTCCTCAATAAGTTAGTTTTTGAAGCAAAGATTTCTTTGACATGATCAAAATAGCATGTATACATAAATATTAGAGAAGCTGACATATACTCAATGCTAAATCTACCTATAACAGATACATATAGATGGTTCCAAAACAAGAATTTGATGAGATATCTTAAGAAGATGACACGCGAATACATTGAATGTCATCAATAACAAAGATGATATTTCATAGAACCTACAATACTACTCTAAGTATAAGACATACTTAGAGATAGTTAATTGAAAAAGGTTCTAAAAGAGTTCTTCATGACATATCCTAAATACGATGACACTCTAAGTCACTTTAAATCAAAGGTGGGCATGGGTTATGGATCGGTTTAGAAAAAAGCTTTTTACTTGGTATGCTTGTCAATCTTCTCTTTCACATCGTGTTTTTGTGCTTAACCATTACATTGCCTACTCTTGTTTATTTCCTTTCTTGTTGGATTCCTAATAAAGCTCATATCAATCAGATTATTGGCCTTTTCATAAGGTTCCTTTGGGGGGGGGAGTTTTTTTCATAATAAAATCCCTAAAGTTGCTTGGAAAATATGTTGTTTACCTAAAAAAGAAGGGGCGATTGGGATCCTTTGTCCTATAAAAATGTCCTCTAACTTGTCTGTTTAATAGATAGCTAAGGCTTTGGATTCTCAGGACTGTTAGGCTCTATTAACAAAAAGGAATGTTCACAGACTTAGGTTAATTGATTACAAAGCTTGGAATATTCATTCTGTTTGGGGTATTATTGGTTCCCCCCACTCCTTCCTCCCCACTGGCTCCAGCATGTGTTGTAGGATGTGGAATGTTTGGATGAATTTCAAAAAGTATGTTTGCCCAGATAACATTTTCTTCAATTTTCTTCACTTTTTCTACAAGAAAGCTTGTGGACTCGCTCGTCTCTTTGGAATAATGAACATGTTTGAATCAGAGAACATAAATGTTATAAGCTTGGTTTCACCAGTTGGAAAAATCTCACTAACAATGTTGAGATTCTATTTGAAGAGCAAATTATGGGTACTAATGCTTCTTATGGTTGTGTGCAGTTCCTCCTCAAGCATAAGAAAATGCTGGCAGACAGGGCTGACATTTCTCTGAGGAGGAGGAACATCTTGCTGTCTGATATTGCACAGGACATGCTGCTAAAGTATAAGAAGAAAAGAGGGTCCATTTTACAGATCCTCCCTAAGCTCAACAATAAATGGAAAGTCAATTAGAAGCTTGAAGAATGGTGTCACAGATTCCTCTGTATTTGGAATTTTTCCTTATAACATAAAACACTTTGTTTTTCTCTCGCTTATCCTGCACAATGCAGTCTGGTGTGGCAGCAAAGACAAGAAATACAATATTAATACTGGTGTATGTAAATTTTATCACAAAGTGGAGGATGTCCCCCATCTCTCTCTCAATTGATGGCATGCTCAAACCTATTGGTAAGCTCTTCATCTGTTTTGCCTAAAATACAATATAAAGGTTAGCTAGAAAGAGATTATTCTTGGCTGTTGTAACAAATTTGACTTTGTTCTTTGGATAATATGGAGATCTCACATCCTTTGGCACATCTAGAGAAGCACGAATGAATCTTCTTTTAACAACAGAGTTTCTAGATATATTTTTGTCTCGTGCTACAAGTTTAGCCTTGTGGTGGGGGCATCGCTGCCCTTTGTAGATTTCTACATGCCTTTATTAAAATACTCCGTGTCTCTTAAAATCAAACCATGTTGGTATGAAGAATGGTATCTGTTCTTTATGTGATCTGCCTCCATGAAAAAAGGCCATTCACACTAAATTTGTATACAAGCTGAGACGTGAGCTTGATGGAAGGTATAAAGATATGCTTGTTGCCAAAGTTTATGCTCAAGGGAGAGACATTTATCTTGAGGAGACCTTTGCACGCACATGCCCAATGACCATCATTCGTAGCACATGTCCATTTGAAACTCATTATGGTTGCAATGTAGATTAATTTGACATTAAAACTACATTTCTAAATTCATGACTTACTTAAATAAGTGTATGTATTTCATGCTGATATATTTAGGTAGTGATGTGTGTGAACACTCTAGGACGGCGTGGGCACTTATTTCCCTCTTTAGGAGGTTTCTTTACCTGAGCTTGTATATACGCCTATTGCCCTAATGGGCTACTTATCTTGGGACATTCTAGTGATAATACATTCAGTATTGTCTCTTGTGCTCCAAATTTCTTCTTCTTCCTTCTGTTTCTTGCATGCTTCCACATAGGTCTAACTCCAACATTTGGTATCAGAGCAAGTCGCTGCTTCATCTAGGACATTGCCGACACCTCTCCACTTCTAGTCACAAAATTGCACAAATTTTGGTGATATGATCTCGTTTCGGCCTCCAAACGCACTATCGCAGTGCTTGTGCAGGCTATTTTTTCTATTTTTTGTCCTCTTTGCCTGAACTTGAGGCACTCGATAAACATGTATGTGAAGGCTATATTTTGGGTAAAATGTAGCATTCCTCATTTCCAAAAGATGGTTCAGTTCGGGATACTTGGAAATTGCACCTTCATCATTGCAATGTCTATGGTCCTATGCAGACACCCTCTTTTGGAAATTTTGGTTGAAAATTTGTTAGCATGTAAAACGGGCACCCTCCCTTCTGATCAAGGGGGGGAATATATGTCTTCTAACTTTAATGCATTTCTGGCTAAACATGGGATAAAACACTAGTGTAGAGTGCTGCATACACCTCAATAGACTGGAGTTGCTAAATGGAATAACATGTCACTCATGGAGATGGCGAGGTGTATGGTGTAGAGTCAGACTTTACCACATAGTTTCTGGCTTGAGATTGTCATGTTTGCAGCATATGTACTTAAAAGGTATCCCACTAAAGCAGTGCAGTCTATCACTCCATATGAGGCTTGGCATTATGGCAAGCCATCTGTTGCTCAACTACGTGTTTTTGGTTGTTTGGCATATGCATTAGTGCCTGAACAACATTGTAAAAAATTGGATGATAAAGCAATAAAATGTATTTTTGTTGGATAAAATTATGAAAGTAAAGGGTATCGGCTGTATCATTCACAGAATAAATGCATTTTGGTTAGCGGTGATGTTGTCTTTGCGGAAGATGCTATTCAGCCATTGCTTTCATGTACTAAGGAGACATCTATTAGCTCCTAAGACATGTATGATACTTTGCTACCTCTTTTACAGATGGACAATCTAGTGTTGTTCTTAATGAGGCAACTTCTCAGCCTTTGCAGATTTCATGTGATGATGCAGATCATCCCATTTCTAATGTAGATTTACATGATGCACTTGTTAAGAGAGCTGATATTGAGGAGGCAAAAACTATGCCAAAATGGCTAGTGCAGACCTTGCATGATAGCAAATTAGATGCACCTCTGTCATATCATACTCATTCAGGCTCTCATAGTGCCTTCTTGCATCAGATTGCTATGCTATGGCTGTATCTAGTCTCTGTAATGAGCCTGTTCCGTTTGATGAAGCACAAAATTCAGAAAATTGGATGGCTGCTATGCAATCTGAATATGATGCTATAATGAAGAATGGTACTTGGTCTTGTGTGACTTGCCTCTTGGCAAGAAGTCCATTGGAACTAAGTGGGTTTACAAGCTGAAGCCTAAGCCTGATGGAACAGTTGACAGGTATAAGGCTAGTCTTGTTGCAAAGGTTTATGCATAGGAAAGAGGCATTGATTTTGATAAGACCTTTGCACCTACATATCCTAGGACTACTATTCAGAGCATTTGTGCACTTGCAGCCCATCATGGTTGGAATGTACATGAGATGGACATTAAAATAGCCTTTCTAAATGGTGACTTGCATGAAGAAGTGCATGCTTTTTCAGCCCCATGGATTTGTTCAAAAAGGGCATGAAAACTAAGTGTGCAGGTTAAAGAAGGCATTATATGGTTAAAAGCAAGCACCACGTCCTTGGTATGAGAAGATACATGTATATCCGATTGCACATGGTTTTGAGAACAGTCCAACTGAAAGCATATTGTCTATGTTGATGACATGCTACTCATTGGTCCTATTGAGAAGCATATTGCTGATTTTAAGGCTGATTTGCATGCCTCATTTAAGAAGTCTACTTTGGGGCCTTTGCATCATTATTTGCGCATTCGGTTTATGCACGTTGATGGTGAAATGGCTTTGTGTAAAACAAAAAATATTGACACATTATTGCAATGTTTTGGCCTTGAAGATTGTAAACCTATTGCCACTCCTATGGAGGCAGGTTTACGATTGAGTGTTCATGATGCTAGAGATGCATTTGATGTTCTTCTCTATCAACATGCTGTTGGATGCCTGATTTACTAATGCATTACTCAGCCATATATTTAGTTTGCTCTCGCACAGATGAGCAGGTTTATGCATTTCCTAGGTGTCAAGCATTGGCAGGTGGATAAGCGCATCTTTCCCTACTTGAGTGGTACCCGGCTACCTAGGTTGTTTTATCCCAATGGGGGATCACTACCGCGAGATTGGCATGCTTTTCTTGACTTTGATTGGGCTGGTTGCTATGACACTTGTGTGTCCACTAGTGGTTTTTTCTTCATGCTTGGTATCTCATGTATATCTTGGTTGAGCAAGAAGCAACCTATTGTGGCCACTTCTAGTTCTGAGGCTGAGTATAGGGCAACTTTCACAGCTACTGTTGAGTGTGTGTAGCTGAGATTGCTTATGGCTGATTTGGGTGTTGGTTAGTCTCCTGCCACACCATCTTCACTGACAGTCAGAGTGCATTCGAAGTTGTGAGGAACCCTCTGTTCCATGCTTGCACTAAGCACATTGAGGTGCATTATCATTATGTCAGGGAGAAGTTTGAAGCTTTCCGCAAAGCTTTGGGCTTACTTCCTTTTGTGGAGTGATTTCCACGTAGCTTGGGATTCCTTTTACATGACTGCTAGCTCTTTGTTCACCGCATCTCCCAGGGGGGATTTGTTGATATATTTAGGTACTGATATGTGTGAACACTCTAGGACTACCAGGGCACTTTTTTCCCTCTTTAGGAGGTTTTCTTCCCTCGCTTGTATATATGCCTATTTCCCTAATGGGCTACTTATCTCTCTACATTCTAGTGGTAATACATTCAGTATTGTGTGTTGTGCTCCAAGCTTCTTCTTCTTCCTTCTGCTGTTTGAGTGCTTCCGCAGACGTCTAACTCCAACATTTCAAGCACATGATTTTATGCAAAAGGGATATGAAAACAAAGTTTGCAAGCTAAAGAAGGCATTTTGTAGCTTGAACCTAGCACCAATGCTTGTTATGAAAATATATGTTCCTTCTTGATTGTAGATGCTTTTGAGAATAGTCAAACTGAAGCACTTTATATGTTAAACATGTAGATGGTGTATCTTCGATCATTCTTGTGTATGTTGATGAGATGCTTCTAGTAATTGTATTGAGAAGAATATTGCTGAATTTAAGGCTGATTTGCATGCCAATTTTGAGATCTCAAATTTGGGGCCTTCACATCATTGTTTAGGCTTTTAGTTTATGCATGTGTCTAGGGCGAATAGCTTTATGTTCAAAAGAAAATATTGACACATTATTGCACCATTTTAGCCTCTAAGATGGCAAACCTATTGCCACTGCTATGGAAAAAAGTTTATCCTTGAGTTTTTGTGGTGGTCAAGATGCATTTCATATTTTTCTCTACCAATAGGCTATTAGATGCTTAATTTCATTATGCAAAGTCAATGTGATATTCAATTCATTTCTCAAATGAGTAGGTTTATGCATTGCTCAGGTGTCAAACATTGGCAAGCAGTTAAGTGCATCCTTGGCTACTTGAGTGGTATGTGTGTACTTGGATTGGTTTATCCCAAGGGGTATCATAACAACTAGATTAATATGCTTTTTCTAACTTAGTTTAGGATAGATATTATGAAACTTGTGTGTCCACTAGCAATTTCTCTTCATGCTTTGTAGCTCATGCATATCATCATTGAGCAAGAGGTAGGCTACTATGGTGAATTCTAGTTTGCGGTCGACTATAGGCCAAATTTAACAAACAATGTTGAGTGTGTGTGGCTCAGATGCCTTTGGGCTGATTTGGGTGGTCTCTACCACCACCATCTTCAATGATAGTAACATTTCATTGGAAAATGTGAGGAGCCCTATGTTCCATGCTCATGCAAAGCACATTGAGGTGCAGTATCATTATGTGAGGGAGAGGTTCTCTACTAGAGAGATCAGTTTGGCATATTTACCTAGACAAGATAGCATTGTAGACCTTTTTCAAAAAGGCTATACTTTGGGAGAAGTCTGAAGCTCTCAGTGAAGGAGTGGGCTTACTCCATTTTCTGTATTGATCTCTTTGCAGATAGCTTGGCATTTGCTTATAGATGAGTGCAAGCTTCTTGTTTACCACATCACTTCTAGGAGGGACTTATTGATAACCACCACTTCAATAAGCCGGAGTTTGAAAGTCCTATGAGAAGATTACAACAAATATAAGCCTAAGGAACATGTCCTGAATTATCACTAATATTGTTGCAATTACCTACATTATGGAGGTGTCATTATGCATCATTCTATGAAATATTATTACATGAAAATGTAGAAGGAGGGTAAGACCATAACGATTTATCTCTTTTCAATCTGTGCTTCAGAGATTGATCCACAATCCTTTAAGTTGTGTTGTCCTTGTACCGTGACTTTGGGAGATTCCTAATAATCTATCTAATCGTTTCCAATCGACATAACCTCAAACATTCTCGTCTAAATCTATCTTCCAATTCATTCATCATTTGTTTTGAACCATGGCTTGTATTAATCTACATATTTGTAGCGCTCATATAAGTCGGGATCACCAATTGTGGTTTTCACGAGGTTTGAATGGATGACAAAATGTATGATCCTTCTCCCCCATTATGAGTCCCCCTTTGCCAGCATCGTTTTCCCTTTTCCCTCTATCTCCAATGTCCAATTCATAAACTCAGTTTGCCCATATTCTCAGTAAACTTGATCCCTCACGGCTGAGGTGACCTCATGTTCACTTCACGTACATCTTGCTTTGATTGCGATCGATCATTGCGTTCTCAACTACACATTCTCACGTGCGCGTGTTTGAATGAAACTTTACATATAATATACCAATGTACTTGTTGGAGTTAGACGTCTATAGAAGCATGGGAACAACACAAGGAAGAAGAAGAAGCTTGGAGCACAAACACACAATACTGAATGTATTACTAGAGAATGTACAAAGATAAGAAGCCCATTAGGGTAATAGGCGTATATACAAGCCGGGGGAAAAAAACCTCATAAAGAGGAAAAAAAGAGCCCGGCGGTCCTAGTGTGTTCACACACATCACTGCCTAAATATAGCAACGAATCCTCCTTGGGAGTGATGCAGTGAACAAGGAGCTGGCACTCATGTATAAGGAAGTGCCAAGCTATGTGGAAATCACTCCACAAAAGGAAGTAAGCCCAAAGCTTTGCGGAAAGCTTCAAACTTCTCCCTAGGCAGAGCCTTCGTGAAAAGGTCTGCAATGTTCTCTTGCATGGGCACATATGCCAAGCTGATCTCCCCAGCAGAGAACCTCTCCCTGACATAGTGATAATGCACCTCAATGTGCTTAGTGCGAGCATGGAACACAGGGTTCCTCGCAACTGCCAATGCGCTCTGAGTGTGAGTGAAGATGGTGGTAGCAGAAGACTAACCAACACCCAAATCAGCCATAACGCGTATGAGCCACACATACTCAACAGTTGCTATGAAAGCTGCCCTATACTTTGCCTCACAACTGGAAGTGTCCACAGTAGGCTGCTTCTTGCTCAACCAAGATATACATGAGCTACAAAGCATGAAGCAAAAACCACTTGTGGACACACGAGTGTAATAGCAACCAGCCCAATCTGAGTCACAAAAAGCATGCAAATCTGGCGGTAGTGATCCCCCCTTGGGATAAAACAACCCAGGTAGCCGAGTACCACTCAAGTAGCGAAACATGCGCTTAACCGCCTTCCAATGCGTGACTCCTGGGCAATGTATAAACCTGCTCATCTGTGAGACAACAAACTGAATATCTGGCGGAATAATGGATAAGTAAATCAAGCATCCAACAACCTATTGATAGATAACAACATCAAATGCATCTCCACCATCATGAAGACTCAATCGCAAACCTGTCTCTATAGGAGTGGCAATAGGCTTACAGTCTTCAAGGCCCTAATAGTGATGCAAATGCCCCAAATCAGACATCTCAAATGAGGCATGCAAATCAGCTTTAAAATCAGCAATATGCTTCTCAATAGGACTAGTGAGCAACATGTCATCAACATAGACAACAATTATCAAAAGCACATCATTAGCACGCTTAACATATAAGGTGCTTTTAGTTGGACTCTTCAAAAAACCATGTGTGCAACTAGATAGGCATGTATCTTCTCATACCAAGCACGTGGTGCTTGCTTTAAACCATATAATGCCTTCTTTAACCTGCACACCTGGTTTTCATGCCCTTTCCCTACAAAGCCACGGGGCTGAAAAACATACAGTTCTTTATGCAAGTCACCATTCAGAAATGTTGTTTTAATGTCCAATTGATATACATTCAAACCATGATGTGCTGCAAGTGCACAAATGCTCCGAACAGTAGTCATACGGCATGTAGGTGCAAAGGTCTCATCAAAATCAATGCCTCTTTCCTGCGCATAACCCTTTGCAACAAGCCTAGCCTTATACCTGTCAATTTTACCATCAGGTTTATGCTTCAGCTTGTATACCCACTTACTACCAATGGCCTTCTTGCCAGGAGGCAAGTCACATAAAGACCATGTACCATTCTTCATTATAGCATCATATTCAGATTGCATGGCAGCCATCCAATTTTCTGAATTCTGTGCTTCATCAAAAGAAACAGGGTCATTCTCATCATAAAGACTAGACACAACCATAGCATAGCAATCTGATGCAAAGGAGGCACTACGAGAGCCTGAATGAGTACGATATGAAAAAGGTGCATCTAATTCGCTATCACGCAAAGTTTGCAACAACCATTTTGTCATAGTTTTTGCCTCCTCAATATCAGCTCTCTCATCAACAAGTGCATCATGTAAATCTACATAAAAAATAGAATGATCTACATCATCATATGAAACTTGCAAAGGCTGAGAAGTTGCCTCATTAGGACCAGCACTAGACTGCTCACCTGTAAAAAGAGGCATCAACGTATCATACATGTCTTTGAAGCTAACAGATGTCTCCTTAGTACATGAAAGCAATGGCTGAATAGCATCTTCCACAAAAGAGAACATCACGACTAACCAGAATCCGTTTAGTTTGTGGATGATACAGACAATAGCCTTTACTTTCAGAACTGTAACCAACAAAAATACATTTTACTGCCTTATCATCCAATTTTCTGCAATGTTATTTACGCACTAATGCATATGCCAAAGAACCAAAAACAGGCAGATGAGCAACAGATGGCTTGCGGTCATGCCAAGCCTCATATGGGGTGATAGACTACAGCGCTTTAGTGGGACACCTCCTCAGTACATATGCTGCACACATGATAGCCTCAAGCCAGAAACTATGTGGTAACGCCTGACTCTTGACCATGCACCTCGCCATCTCCATGAGTGACCTGTTCTTTCGTTTAGCAACTCCATTCTGTTGAGGTGTATACGGCACTATACACTGGTGTTTTATCCCACGTTCAGCCAGAAATGCATTAAGGTCAGAAGACATATATTCCCCCCCTCGATCAGAACGGAGGGTGTCCATTTTACATGATGACGGATTTTTACCCAAAACCAAAAACTGTTTAAAGCACATGAACACTTCGGACTTTGGTTTGAGTAGATATACCCATGCATGTCTGGAAAAATCATCAATGAAAGTCACGAAGTAAAGGTAATTCCCAAAAGAGGGTGTATGCATAGGACCACAGACATCACTATGTACAAGCTTCAATTTCTCCGTAGCCCTAACTGAACCATCTTTTGGAAAGGAGGAACGTTGCATTTTGCCCAAAATACAGCCTTCACATACATGTTTTCCAGGTTCCTCAAGCTTGGGCAAAGAAGACACCATATCAGATTTTTGCAAGCATAGCAAACTAGCAAAATTCAGATGACCAAAGCGTGCATGCCAAAGCTTTGCATCTGACGTAGCCTAAGAATCATGAACTGCACATGCCGAATCATTCAGAGATTTTTCATAGTATATGAGCTTATACAGCCTACGACATAAAATGTTAGAAGCAATAATCACATTGCCATTTGATAGATCATGAACTGTACACCTGTCATCAACGAATTTCACAACCAAGCCAATCTTGGCTAATGCAGAAATTGATAACAAATTCTTCTTGATCCCTGGCACAAATAAGGCATCTGACAAGGTGAAAGAACTACCATCAGGAGTAGTCAGAATGATCTTACCAACTCCCATAACAGGATAAGAGGAGTTGTTGGCGCATGTGACAGTATTCCCTGTAGGGGCAGACTCGAGTGAAGAGAAGAAACTACATTGTGAGGTAATATGTTTGGTCGCCCCACTGTCAAAGTACCAAACATCTGAGTCCACTACAGACATGCATTGCTCATGAGAAGATGGGTCAAAACTGCAAAAAGTAGTAAACGCCCATTCTTCTTCCTGTAGAAGATTAGCAGACTCTGTTTTTGGTGTAGAGGCTTCTGCAACAACCATTCCAACCTCCTTTTTCTTTGCCTCTTTTGCAGCAAGTTTTGGACAGTTCTTTATGATATAATCATTCCCTTTACAATACTTGCAAAACAATTTCTGCTTTTCTGATTTCTTCTCATCTTTATCCTAGTTCTTTGAATGTGCAGCGTTTGCAGATTTCTACTTACTAGTAGAAGAGCTCCATTTTCCTTTGCCCTTCTCATTAGCCAGGAAAGCTTGATCTGCAACACGCATAATGGACCTGTTCTGCCTGGACTGATCTTCCTGCAACAGAACAGAGACTAACTCCTCAAATGATAAGGTATTCGGATTGCCTTTCATCATCAACCGAAGAGTAGAAGCCAAACTCTAATATGAATCAGGAAGACGATTCAAAACGGTCTGCACAAGTGAGCTATCTAGTATAACCTCATGAGCAGAAATCAATTGTTCCTTGAAATCTTTGATCTTCGTTAGGAAACTGTCCATAGAATCACCTTCATTCATGTGCTCACTCTCCAACTGTTTTCGGAGGTAAGCAACACGAGCATCATTGCTAGCTTGGTACAATGTGGTAAGTGTATCCCAAGCATCCCTAGCTGTTCTGCAAGAGCAAATATGAGGAATAATGGCACGTTTGACAGACAAAGCTATCAATGCATGTGCTTGGGCATCTATGCCATCCCAATTTGCTCTCTAGTAGGTGCAACACAAACAACAACACGAATAGGAATCTGCAAAATATCATCTTCGACACCATCTTCATCAGCTCCAACACCTATATTTGTAGTACCTGTCGTTACAGGTGTAACAGGACGTCTTTCAACACCCTGCACAATGTTCCACAATCCTTTTGCAACCAAAACATGTCGCATCATATAAGCCCATAATGGGTAGTTAGTACCATCCAACTTATCCTCAACAGCCAACATACGGAATACATCACTGCTTTCAGCTATGGCCGGTGACTAAAATACCTTGAGGCAAAAAATTGACTGTATCTCAAAAAGTTGAACAAGACTGCCTAGACGAGTTCTGCTAGACCTGTAGCAGACTTCGAGACGCTTAATCTAGTGAACAGAAACTGGTATATACCTTTGGCACAAAAAGACGAAATAGCCTGCACTAGCACTACGATAGTGTGTTCGAAGGCCGAAACGAGCTTAGATCGTGATTTTGGCACCACAAAGCTGTTTTGATCTCGGAAACACGCTAAGTAGGCTCACAAAAATTCGTACGATTTTGAGACTACAAATGGAGGAGTGTGGACGGCGCCCTAGATGAAGCGATGACCTGCTCTGATACCAATTGTTGGAGTTAGACATCTATAGAAGCACACGAACAGCACAAGTAAGAAGAAGAAGCTTGGAGCACAAGCACACAATACTGAATGTATTACTAGAGAATGTACAAAGATAAAAAACCCATTAGGGCAATAGGCGTATATACAAGCCGGGGGAAAAAAAACCTCCTAAAGAGGTAAAAAGGTGTCCCGAGGGTCCTAGTGTGTTCACACACATCACTACCTAAATATATCAATAGTACTTTGGTTTGAAAATATTCTCACGTCGAAAACGTCCGTGCACTTTGGCTCGGATGTCTCGAGGACTAGGCTCTAAATGAGGTGCCGAGGATTGCGACGCCTGTCAAGGGCTGTTTAATACGGAATGTGCATTGGCCGCAGCTCTATGAGAGTCTCTCTATCCACTTCCTGAAAGTGTCTCTGTGACTGTTAGAAACCTTGTACCGACTTCCGCCAAGGTTGGTAAATCCAATCCTTGCTTTGTACCGACTTCGGGCAAGTTTGCTAACTCTTAATTCTTCAATTGTGGGATAAGAAGGATGTAAAACTGATCGCTCTTTATAGCGATCCTCCATAGAGGATTCCACTTCTTCAAATGAATTAGCTCAGAGCTTCTTGTGAATTGCAGGATTCAACTCCAAGGACGAGAATATGTGCATGCTATTGTTGATTCTTATGAGCAAAGTTACCCGTCGGAAAGTAAACGTGGTACCTAATAGTTTCTGAGATAATCTGTCAACTGTGGTACGTCAAAATCTTATAACGAACTATCATCAGAAGCGAGCTGGACAAGGACGAGGGGAAGACCCAAAAGCAACTGAAGGAACACAAACAATTGGCTCTCGGGCTGCACCGTCTTGGAGAACAAAGTAGAGAAGTCATATGATACGTCATACAAGGCAGTCGGAACATACGTTGTAGACCAGCAATTGAGATTTATTGTTCTAAGTTTTATCAGACGTAAGAAATTCAATTGGGAACCAATATCTTACACCGAGAATATGCCACCTTCAAAGGACAAATGCGAGCGTTGTCTGCCGTGAAAGTGCTCTCCCATCTCTACTTCATGTACACCGCGAAATAAATGCATCCGTATGCTATGATATGCATTGCGTAATCAATATACTTTGAAGCACGCCCATCAGAAACCATTTCATGAAGTTTTCCATTAGTTCGCCATAGTTCGCCATTAGTAATTTAAACTTGATGAAACTCAATTTTGAGACGTATATCATTCATGGAGAGTCTAAGACCATTTAGACATGTATATAGTTCATGGAGAGTCTAAGCCCAGGAATATTATATAACAAAGATGGAGAGTCTAAGCCCAGGAATGTTATATAACCGGATGAAACTCAATTTTGAGACGTATATCATTCATGGAGAGTCTAAGACCATTTTGATGGTGACGTAAGTGACATTTTGGAATGAAACACTCTTCATCTGTACTAATGGTTTCATACAACCTACAAAATCTGCGTAGTACATGTGATAGATCAGGAAAATACTATGAATGGAAGCAATGAGCACTGAGCAGTATCGATAGCTCTCATTTTTATTGTCTATCATGATTATGTTAAAATGTTATATAACCTTTCTGGAAGGATTTTTATAGATTTATTTGCATATGCAAAAATAAAATAGAACCTTTCTGGAAGGATTTTTATAGATTTATTTGCATATGCAAAAATAAAATAGATGTTTTGAGATTAAAAAAAATATGACAGAGAGTAAATAACCTCTCTCGAAGGATTTTTTATAGATTTCTTCTCATATGCAAAAATATAAAAGTGGTTTTGAGATAATAAAAAATATGATACCCACTATATGATGCGATAATACGATAATAAAGTGGTTTTAACATGTCATATGGCTGAAATTTGTTGGCGTGAGATCAGAATTATCTGCCTATCACTCTTTTCCCAACCTTGAATAGAACTTTCCACATGCAGTTGTAGAACACTCTTTAAGACCCCATACACATTAAAAGAAAAACATGAACCACCTTTGGAACTTCCCGAAACATATTTATTCATATGCAAGAACGTTTTACAGAACTTTTCTATGCACGAATGGGTCAAGAAAAATCAGAAAACATCATCAACTAATGAGGATTATCAACATAAAATCTCATAAGTACACGATTCAAGTAAATCCCCTACAGTTAATTACTTTGATGAAATAAAAATTGAGGAGTTTCCTCTCATGACCCAAATTACAGAGCAAATTTAACAGATCAAATTCTTTCAAACAATATGAAGACATGCTGAAAAAATGCATCTTCTCATGAAATTGCCACCACCCTCGATGTGATAAGAATAAACTTATTTCAAGTGAGAAAAATTCAGTCCTTCTTGCCACCATTTCTTTGATCGAATCATTACAATATAGTAATTTCTAAAAGATGTTCATAGCGAACCTTATGTAATTAATGTCTTCACAGTCACCTAGAAGTCCGAAAGGAAATAAACGTTGTACATGTGCACATTTCACGTAGAGGAAAACCTAGTTTATCTCGTACAAACTAAAATTCTAACATGCATGATCGACGCACATATCATAAAAAATGTACTTACTAAAGTACTTCTTAATATGTAACATTATGCAAATCAACTATTTATGTGGAAATATTGTCTTTGACTCTCCAGCTCCCCATGCCTATGGTCTTAATTTGCTTTTCTAAGAAAAATGATCACCTAAGGTGATTCATGCAAACTACTTTCCAATGAAAAATTAGGAGTGGAAACGGATATGAGCTCATGAGATGAGTATTCATGAACATGAGTAGGATGGCGAATGCTATTTCTACCTTTCCATAGAACTAATACTGCCGGGTCATTTCTATGACTCACTTGTCAAGACGAAAGGTCTCTATCACTATCAGAATCTGACATTTCTTTGTAGCAAAAAATTCAAAATGATTTCAAAAATTATGATTTATGACTTAGACATAGTACACATGGATCTCTTATAGCCAACTACTAACCAGCAATTAGTCAAAGATACATTACATTTTATCTCCAATTATTGTACCTATCGATGAGGACAACCAAAACTCCTTCACAAAAGCTATAAGTAAGAAACAAAAGTTTCCATTTCCGTTGAATAGAATCACGATCAATGCCCTCATTAATAGGGCATTTTCAAGCATTGCAAGCATTTCGTGTCATCCCTAGTACCTGCATCATAGATATATTGATGTTTTCCAAATATCGTTAACTTTTTGTATGCTACTAGTGATAATATGCAACCTCTACATATAAAACCTTCAAAGAAAGAGCATCTCTGAATGGGAAAATATCTTTTTTTTTATATCTTTGATGATCGAAAATGCAGCGTTTATGACTTTTATATCATCGCTTTTCTAATTGTACTTGTAGTTGTGCCTCATCTTCATCTTATGCCTTTGTTTTTATTTTTTATTTTTTGTGAGTATTAAGTATCTTGTTGCCCCTTTCGAGGATGAGTCTTGAATATAGTAGGAGATTGCACAGATCGCTGCCGCCCATTTTTATACTAAGCAAATTCTGAATGTATCTTCTTTGTACCTCTTGCACATATTCCATACGAAAGGGTTCTTGGCTCGCCTATCATGAAAGTAACTCGGAACCCATCACAATGATGGGAACACTTATCTCCTTATTTTTGGAATTTCAGCGTCTATATAATTTCTACACTTTAGTACTACAGAACTACACATCTATCTATTTTAAATTTTTAGCTTACTCATTAGCATGCAAAAATTTTTAGATAGACAAGTCGCGCATCTCACAATAACATGCATCATCGGGTTTGTAAGCATATAGTAAATAGTAGAGACATGATCATGATCTATGTCATTGTGATCGTTGGATACCCCGAATACCTTATTTAACATCATCTCTTTATCCTCTATCTCATGAATCTAACTAGCTTCATATACCATCTCTCTAGAATAATGAATCTGAATTTGATTAATTCCTCGATTTCATAGTATTTTATTGTCTATTGGAGTATCTTGTACGTTGAAAATGGTGATTGCATAAAAATCACTTATCTAGAACAATACCACGAGTACAACGAGCCCAAATTTCAAAATTCTATAAGAAGCTTACAACAAATCTATGTCTAAGGGATATGTGCTTAATGATCACTAATATTGTTGCAGCCATTTACATCATGGAGGTGTCATTATGCCTCATTCAATGAAATACTGTTCCAAGAATATGTAGAAGGAGGGTTAGACCATACGAATTTTACACTTTTCAATCTGTGCTTCGAAGATTGATCCAGAAACTCTTGATTCGTATTCCTAAATAATCTATCCTATCAGGTACAATCAACAAAACCTTGTAGACTCTAACATTCTCGTATGAAGCTATATTCAAATTCTGTCACCCTTTAATTTGCTTTCAACCATGCCTTGTATGAATATACATATGTGTAGCGCTCATATAAGTCGGGATCACCTGTTGGGATCACCTGTTGGGGTTCATATACACATGCTCAACATAATTGCATAGATGCATGAAGTCACGGAGAGCTCCGTCTTCTGTATGTTCGCAAAGCCAAAATGCTCGCTGCATATATAGGCGGGGCTTTAGTGATCTCCATAATATGTGGGATTATATGTCCCATCAAGCACTTCACGTTCAAAGACCTGCAACGAAACTCTTTTTCAAAAACGAAAAAGGAGCTCATTATACTCCCAACCTACCCACGTGCACATAGCAGTATTAAAGTCTTGCAATCTTATAACCTTGTGAGGCATTTTTCTGTTCTAGGAAAATGTTGTTCCCATGCATTTATCAAATGGGCTATTGCTTATTTCCGTAATATCTCATGAGAGATTACTGCCATAGAATTTGTGCCTCCGTAAAAGTATTGATGTCTATGTTCAATTTTGTGAGGTGTGAATTCAAATTTTGTACTTAATTGTAGATTGCTAAGGTGAACCCATGAGGTTCTAACACTATTTGAGTCTTTTATTGTCCCATCCACTTTGATCAAACCTCTTTGAGCTTTAATTTGGAAGGAATTCAGCCTCTCTTTACCTTATGGGACGACACAGTTTACTCTATTTATATTTGAAGCGAGGAATCAAATAAATAGCGCATTGTTGCTTGGAGGAGGATTTTACCCTTGTACTTTCAAAAAGAATGGAGC
Organism: Ceratopteris richardii; assembly: GCA_020310875.1. Lineage (NCBI taxonomy): Eukaryota > Viridiplantae > Streptophyta > Polypodiopsida > Polypodiales > Pteridaceae > Ceratopteris > Ceratopteris richardii. Next base: position 119,844 of record MU260824.1, on the reverse strand, counting down.
CACTAATTGAGTCAGATTAGATGAAGCAATTGGAAATCAAATGGAGTATGGATCTTCTCCAAGAAAAAGGATGGACAAAGCTATTATAGGGCTAAGTTTTTCCTTTAAAAACATGAAGTTTGATTGCCCTTGTTTCCATATATTTGCATGTATACATAATTTAAGGACAATAGAGGACCTATTGATTATTTAGTCCCAGTATACATGCAAAGGAAAGGTATTTTACGCTTTCAAGAGGCAAACATGCCTCATAAGAAGGGAATTCAAAGCATCTTGAGCACTGACATGCATTTATGCATTAAAAAGAAATATTGTTTGTGCATTTTGTCTTGAAAAGAGGTAGTTTCAATGCAAAAATTTTAACTTTTCCTTGGTGCACATAGCAAGTCTTCTTTTTCTTAGAAATGTTCCAAATGCATGATAATACATCCATTCGCATGAGGGTGCTTGAAAAGGAAACACATGTTTGTGCATAAAATAGAAGCATATAAGCATGGAATGCATGAATGCTCAGCATAATAGAAGCATCAGGTTGCTTGGATTTTGTATGTCATACATGTATTTGCATGTAGATATATGTATGAACTTTAGGATTCACTTCTTATATTCTTACATAATGAAAATAATTAAGTGAAAGAATAGCACTAGAAAGTTTAACTAGGAGTAAGTACTTTAGGAAAAAGGAAATTTAAGGTATTTGCAAAAATTATGTCAGCTAAATTTTTGCGAGTAATATACCTAGAGATTCCTTCCTAAACTGACATCCATGCTTAATGTAAAATTATAAGTTTAAGTAATGAGTATATCTTGCTCATCAATGAAATAAACCTAAGGAGAAATTCCCTTACCAAGTCAATGGCCAGGAAGAAATGAAATGAGTAGCACCCGAACACATCTAAGTTCTTAAGTAACTTAAAAAAAATCTTGAGTTCCAATATTTCAATACAAACATTAGCCTCAAGCAATGTACACATGAATATATCTAATCTCCTCAATAACTTAGTTTTTGAAGCAAAGATTTCTTTGACATGATCAAAATAGCATGAAGACATAAATATTACAGAAGCTGGCATACTCAATGCTAACTCTACCTATACCAGATACATATAGATGGTTCTAAAAAAAGACTTTGATGAGATATTTTAAGCAGATGACAAGTGAATAGATTGAATGTCATCAATAACAAAGATGATATCTCAAGAAAGTTTTTTGTGGCACAGTCTTACACTATTTCAAAGAACCTGCCATAATACTCAAAGTATAAGACATACTTAGAGATAGTTAATTGAAAAAGGTTCTAAAAGAGTTCTTCATGACATATCCTAAATATGATGACACTCTAAGTCACTTTAAATCAAAGCTAGGTGTGGGTTATGGATCGGTTCAAAAAAAAACTTTTTACTTGGTATGTCTGTCAATCTTCTCTTTGACATCGTGTTTTTGTGCTTAACCATTGCATTTTGCCTACAATGTTTATTTCCTTTCTTGTTGGATGCCTAATAAAGCTCATATCAATAAGATTATTGGCCTTTTCATAAGGTTCCTTTGGGGGGGGGGGGAGTTTTTTACATAATAAAATCCCTAAAGTTGAATGGAAAATATTTCTTTTACCTAAAAAAGAGGGGGGGCTTAGGATCCTTTGTCTTGTAAAAATGTCCTCTAACTTGTGTGTTAAATGGATAGCTAAGGCTTTGTATTCTTAGGAGAGTTGGGATCTATTAACAAAAACGAATGCTCACAGATTTAGGTTGGCTGATTACAAAGCTTGGAATAATCATTCTGTTTGAGATCTTATTGCTTCCCCCACTCCTTCCTCCCCACTGGCTCTAGCATGTGTTGTAGGATGTGGAATGTTTGGATGAATTTCAAAAAGTATAATTTCCTAGATAAGAGTTTCTTCGATGTTTTTGAATTTTTCCTACAGGAAAGCCTATGGACTGGCTCACTAACTCTTTGAAATAATGGACATGTTGCAATCAGAGAACATAAATGTTATAAGGTTGGTTTCAGGACGTGGAAAAATCTCACTAACAATGGTGAGATTCTATCTGAAGAGCAAATTATGGGTACTAATGCCTCTTATGGTTGTGTGCAGGTCCTGCTCAAGCGTAGGAAAATGCTAGTGCATAGGGCTGACATTTCTCTGAGGAGGAGGAACATCTTTCTATCTGATATTGCATAGGACATGATGCTGAAGTATAAGAAGAAAAGAGGGTCTATTTTACACATCCTCCCTAAGCTCAACAATAAATGGAAAGTCCATTGGAAGCCTGAAGAATGGTGTCACAGATTCCTCTGTATTTGGAGTTTGCCTTATAACATAAAACACTCTGTTTTGCTATGGCTTATCCTGCACAATGCAGTGTGGTGTGGCAACAAAGACAAGAAATACAATATTAATACTAGTATATGTAAATTTTGTCACAAAGTGGAGGACGTCCCCCATCTCTTTCTCAATTGATGGCATGCTCAAACCTATTAGTAGGCCCGTCATCCCTGTGTCTAAAGAACAATATTAAGATTAGCTACAAAGTGATTATTCTTGGCTATTGTAGCAAATTTGAGTTTGTTCTGTGAGTAATATGGAGAGATCACATCCTTTGGCACATCTAGAGGAGCACGAATGAATCTTCTTTCAACAAGAGGGTTTCTAGATATTTTTTTGTCTCCTACTACAAGGGCCTCAATAGAATTGGGCAACAATGTATAGCCCCTATGTCTACTGGCCTGTGTTGGTCTGTTTGTGCATGTATGTTCATGCATGTGTGTTAGTGCATGTTATGTATGCATGTGTATTTGTGCATGTATGATCATGCATTTGTGTTAGTGCATGTTATGCATGTATGTGTGTTTGTGCATGTTAGTATGGATGTGATATATGTTAGCATATGTAGTATGTATGTATATGTATGTTAAAGGGTATGAAGCCTATGTATGTATATGAATTATAAGACGTATGCTTAATTAATATATGAATGAATGTTTGAGGCATGTACAAGTTTATATTGCATGAGTGATTAGTGTTCATGTGTGCATGAATGAGTTATGTATATTATAATGTGTATAATAAAATAAATGTGTGTACTTATGATATATATGTATTAGAAAAGTTAATTAACTTATATTAACCTGAGTTTTCAATATGTTAAGTTTAATGAGTGTTTAGTATTATATGAAAGCATACTTATGGTTCTCATGTTAAGTTTTAGATGCTATTTTGCGGCTTTTGTTGATGATGGATTGATGAACTAAAAGAGTGGAAAAGGAAATTATATTAAGCTAGAATTTTGTGGTTTAGTTTTGTATAGGTCATGTTAATTTTCAGATGATATGCAGCCTCTGTTGAAGACGAACTGAAGAACTAGAGAGTGGAAAAGAGATCTTACTTAGCTAGAATTCTATTGTTTAGTGTGTGTAGGATACCATTCATATAAACAATTTATATAATATTAATCTATTTGAATTTATCTTATATGTGTAACAAAGCTTCATCTAGTAGTACTTCTTTACCTCAATCTTTGTTTGCAATACTTTTTTCTAGTCCATTAGAAGTTAATGATACACAAATTGAAGAATTAGTTAAGGATAAAATTGTAGAGGAAACTTTGCATTCAATAGAGATTATTCGTAGAATGTCTAGAGTATTACCTTTAATTTCCATTGTTCTACCTAGTTTTGAAAAATAGTGAAAATCTATTCCCTCCATCCGTAGCTAGAAGTACTAATAATTCTAAAATAGATTCAACCGTAACAGAAATTATAAAAGATAAAGTAACTAGTGAAGAGTTAATCCTTCCATCCTATATAGACGCAGTCAATAGATATAGAAATGCTTTGCCTTATGGTCCTTATTTAAAAATACTTGTTTTGCATAGACACCCTGTGTGCGCTGTTAGTGAGATGATTGAATTGATCCACCAATCGTCAGGAATCCATGTCAGATTTGAACCTGACGTGAACAACGGCACAGCAGGACAGGTATATTTTCTTTTCCTTCTTGCATATGCACTAGTTTTCTTTAGGTTACATGGTTGCAACATCTGTGCTGATTCATCTTGTAGAGGTAGAATTCTCAAACCTTATAATTCCCTGGGTGTTGAGGGATGAGCTTATGCTTTGAGCCCCTCCATGGGAATAGGCAAGTAGATTAGCTTCATCTCGCCACCCTTACCATCAAGTACTTGAAGAATTACATTTGCACACAAATCACTTAGTTTCTTTGTATTAAGCATTTTCGTACTCAACAAATGTATACTTGAAATTATCACATGCACTCTAGCTTCTTCATCAACTGTGAGATATATTTTCTAGACTTGAACATGTTTGTTACTATTTAAGTAGGACTTTAAGAGAACTTAAAGTATTAGGATTTGTTAGATTAGTACGACTTTAGTTTGAAAATTCAAAAATAATTTTCATTTAAAAGTTAGTATCTATTTTACAAGAACTATTTAAAGGATTGAAAATTTAGTAAGAATGGAACCAAACAATTTAACTAGCTTAGTAAGAGAGGAAAGAGAAAGGTACAAGAAGAAACTAAAGATTTTATTAAAAAACTTAAGTCTAGTTCTTTTTCAAGATATGAAATTCTTATTTTCAATGAAACTATTTGACGCGCTTTTTATTATTTTTTCTTTATAAGAATTTTCCATGATAAATATACTGTGAGTTTTTTATACCAAAATAATGATGATAATTATAAAACATTTATGATGATGAATATGATTAATAATATGATTTTCTTTTACCAGTATTATGATGGCAAAATATGATGATGATGTGATGATAAGTTTGCTGAAAAATGATGAGTCATGAAAGCTATTTAACTTGTAGTTTTAAGTTTATGATTATCAATAAGAATTTTGTTGGAGAGAGAGAGACAAAGAGAGAGAGAGAATAGAATGTCTTATTCTTTTTTCCTATTTTATTTTAATTTTTATTATTCTTTTTATTACTCTTACTTTTTCCCTCCCTGCAGCCAACCGACAGACCCGACCAGCGATGTAGAAGAGAGAGAGATAGAGAGAAAAAGAGAGAGAAAGAGAGATTTTGTATTTTTCTTTTATATTTTTATTCATTTTTTTATTATTACTCTTTTTTATTCTCCTTCCTTTCCCCTCCCTCCAGCCGACGGCGACCCACATAGAAAGAGAGAGAGAGAAACAGAGAGAAAGAGAGAAAGAGAGAGAGAGAGAAAGACAGAGAGAGAGAGAGAGAGAGAGAGAAAGAGACAAGGGTTTTTTATATTTATTTTCTTTTATATTTTATTGTTTTATTTCAAGATTTTATTATATATTCTATGTTCTACGAATTCATATTATATATGTTTTATTTTCTTAAATTAATAAATATGATTAATAAATGTATATTATGAATGAAAATGATTTATTTATTTATGAATATATATGATTTATGTATAAGAATTTATGTATGTGTGTGAATGTATATGTATTTATATATGCATGTGAATATATATGTTTTAATATATGTATGTGCAAGTATGTACTTATGTCTGTACGTTTTAATTAGTTTATTTTTATGTACTAAGTGTTAATTTTTGAGATGCATATGCATTAAGTATGAGATGAATGATATGAATGAATAATGAATTTATTAAGAAATGGAGGGTGTGAAGGGTATGTGTGTGTGTTTATTTAATTAAATGGATTTCATATATATAATTTGAATTCGTTAATGTTTTTTACGAGTTTCAGGTTACCAAAAGGAGGATCTATTTAGCCATTATCCCTTATCTTTCTCAAATATTTCATCATGTTTATCCAATTTCGCCTTATCCAATCATTTATCCTATCTAAGCATAACTTTTCATTACCTTCTGTATCCATTAGTCAAGCTTCACCAATCCTTACTTGCTAGCTTAGGACAGAAACTTATTAGAAATGCATTAGATTTAATGAATGTTTGTACCCATGTTAGTAAATGTTACATATTTTATGTATGCATAGTTAATGCATGTATGTTAAATGTTAGTGCATGTACCCATGATAAATGTTAGTGCATGTACCCATGATAAATGTTAGTGCATGTACCCATGATAAATGTTAGTGCATGTACCCATGATAAATATTAGGCATGTTAGTAAATATTAGTGCATGTACCCATGATAAACTTGTTAGTAAATATTAGGCATGTTAGTTAATGTATGCATGTTAGATGTTGGGAACTGTATGTAAAAGTTAGGAATGTTAGTGCATATTAGATGTTAGATAGTGCATAGATGTTAGATGTTAGTACATGCATATGTTAATGCATGTTAGATGTTAATGCATGTTAGTTAATGTATGTATGTTAGATGTTAGGTAGTGCATGTAAGTGTGTGCATGTTATGTATGCATGTAGGTTTGTGCATGTATGTTCATGAATGTGTGTTAGTGCATATTCTGCATGAATGTAAGTTAGTGCATATATGTTCATGCATGTGTGTTTGTGTTGTATGTTCATGCATGTGTGTTAGTGCATGTTATGTATGCATGTGTGTTTGTGCATGTATGTTCATGCATGTGTGTTAGTGCATGTTATGCATGTATGTGTGTTAGTGCATGTTAGTATGCATGTGATATACGTTAGCATATGTAGTATGTATGTATATGTATGTTAAAGTGTATGAAGCCTATGTATGTATATGAATTATAAGATGTATGCTTAATTAATATATGAATGAATGTTTGAGGGATGTACAAGATTATATTGCATGAGTGATTAGTGTTCATGTGTGCATGAATGAGTTGTGTATATTATAATGTGTATATTAATATAAATGTATGTACTTATGATATATATGTATTAGAAAAGTTAATTAACTTATATTAACCTGAGTTTTTAATATGTTAGGTTTAATGAGTGTTTAGTATTTTATGAAAGCATACTTATGGTTCTCATGTTAATTTTCAGATGCTATTTTGTGGCTTCTGTTGATGACGGATTGATGAACAGAAAGAGTAGAAAAGGAAATTATATTAAGCTAGAATTCTGGATTTTAGTTTTGTATTGGTCATGTTAATTTTTAGATGATATGCAGGCTCTGCTGAAGACAAACTGAAGAACTGGAGAGTGGAAAAGAAATATTACTTAGCTGGAATTCTATTGTTTAGTTTGTGTAGGATATCATTCATATAAATAGTTTATATAATATTAGTCTATTTTCATTTTATCTTATATGTGTGATGAAGCTTCATCTAGTAGTACTTCTTTACCTCCATCTTTGTTTGAAATACTTTGTCCTAGTCCATTAGAAGTTAATGATACACAAATTGAAGAGTTAGTTAAGGATAAAATTCTAGAGGAAACTTTGCATTCAATAGAGTTTGATCGTAGACTGTGTAGAGTATGTTCTAGGTAGTTTTGAGAATAGTGAAAATCTGTTCCTTCCATCGGTAGCTAGAAGTACTGATAATTCTCAAAGAGATTCAAACCTAACAAAAATTATAAAAGATAAAGTAACTAGTGAAGAGTTATTCCTTCCATCCTATATAGATGTAGTCAATAGATATAGAAATGCTTTGCCTTATAGTCCTTAGTTAAAAATACTTGTTCTGCATAAACACGTTGTGTGCGCCGTTAGCAAGATGATTGGATTGATCCTCCAATCATCACGAATCGTTGCCACATCGCTGCATATATAGGCAGGGCTTTAGTGATTTCCATACTATGTGGGATTATATGTCCCATCAAGCACTTCACGTTCAAAGACGTGCAACAAAACTCTTTTTCAAAAATGAGCAAGGAGCTCATTCTAATCCCAACCTACCCACGTGCACATAGCAATATTAAAGTTTTTCAATTCTTAACCTTGTGATGCATTTTTCTATTTTCTAGGAAAATTTTGTTCCCATGCATTTATCGAATGGGGTATTGCTTGTTGCCGTAATATCTCATGAGAGATTAGTGCCATAGAATTTGTGCCTCCGTAAAAGTATTGATGTTGATGTTCAATTTGCTGAGGTGTGACTTCAAATTTTGTACTTAATTGTAGATTGCTAAGGTGAACCCATGACGTTCTAACACTCTTTCAATATATTTTTGTACCATTAACTTTGATCAAACCTCTTTGAGGTTTAATTTGGAAGAAATTTAGCCTCTCTTTACCTTATGGGAGGACACAATTTACTCTATTTACATTGAAGTGAGCAATCAAATAAATAGCGCATTATTGCTAGAGGAGGATTTCACACTTGTACTTTCAAAAAGATTGGAGCTACTAATTGAGTGAGATTGGATGAAGAAATTGGAACTCAAATTAGAAAAAATCTTTCTAATTGGTATCCTATCAATCTTCTCTTTTACATCCTGTTTTTGTGCTTAACCATTACATTTTGCCTACTGTTGTTTATTTCCTTTCTTGTTGGATGCCTAATAAAGCTCATATCAATCAGATTATTGTCCTTTTCATAAAGTTCCTTTTGGGGGGGGAGGGGTGTTTTACATAATGAAATCCCTAAAGTTGCTTTGAAAATATGTTGTTTACCTAAAAAAGAACGGGGGCTTGGGATCCTTTTGTTGGAAATAGACGTCTGTGGAAGCAAGCGAACAGCACAAGGAAGAAGAAGAAGCTTGGAGCACAAACACACAATACTGAATGTATTACTAGTGAATGTACAAAGATAAGTAGACCATTAGGGCAATAGGCGTATATACAAGCCGGGGGAAAAAAACCTCCTAAAGAGGGAAAAAAGTGCCCCGGTGGTCCTAGAGTGTTCACACACATCACTACCTAAATATATCAACAAATCCCCCCTGGGAGTGATGCGGTGAACAAGGAGCTGGCACTCATGTATAAGGAAGTGCCAAGTTATGTGGAAATCACTCCAGAAAAGGAAGTAAGCCCAAAGCTTTGCGGAAAGCTTCAAACTTCTCCCTAGGCAGAGCCTTCGTGAAAAGGTCTGCAATGTTCTCCTGCGTGGGCACATATGCCAAGCTGATCTCCCCAGCAGAGAACCTCTCCCTGACATAGTGATAATGCACCTCAATGTGCTTAGTGCGAGCATGGAACACATGGTTCCTCCCAACTGCCAATGCGCTTTGACTGTCAATGAAGATGGTGGTGGCAGAAGACTAGCCAACACCCAAATCAGCCATAAGGCGTCTGAGCCACACACACTCAACAGTCGCTGTGAAAGCTGCCCTATATTCAGCCTCACAATTGGAAGTGGCCACAGTAGGCTGCTTCTTGCTCAACCAAGATATACATGAGGTACCAAGCATGAAGCAAAAACCACTGGTGGACACACGAGTGTCATAGCAACCAGCCTAATCTGAGTCAGAAAGAGGATGCAAATCTGGCCGTAGTGATCCCCCCTTAGGAAACAACCCAAGTAGCCTAGTACCACTCAAGTAGCGAAAGATGTGCTTAACCGCTTTCCAATGCGTGACTCTTGGGCAATGCATAAACGTGGTCATCTGTGAGACAGCAAACTGAATATTTGGCCGAGTAATGCATAACAAAATCAAGCATCCAACAGCGTGCTGATAGAGAACAACATCAAATGCATCTCCAGCATCATGAAGACTCAATCGTAAACCTGTCTCCATAGGAGTGGCAATAGGCTTACAGTCTTCAAGGCCAAAACGCTGCAGTAATGTGTCAATATATTTCGTTTGACACAAAGCCATTCCACCATCAACGTGCATAAACTGAATGCCCAAATAGTGATGCAAATGCCCCAAATCAGACATCTCAAATGAGGCATGCAAATCAGCCTTAAAATCAGCAATATGTGTCTCAATAGGACCAGTGAGGAGCATGTCATCAACATAGACAACAATGATCAGAAGCACATCATTAGCACGTTTAACATATAAGGTGCTTACAGTTGGACTATTCTCAAAACCATGTGCAATCAGATATACATGTATCTTCTCATACCAAGCAAGTGGTGCTTGCTTTAAACCATATAATGCCTTCTTTAACCTGCAAACCTAGTTTTCATGCCCTTTCTGCACAAAGCCACGGGGCTGAAAACATACACTTCTTCATGCAAGTCACCATTCAGAAATGTTGTTTTAATGTCCAACTGATGTACATTCCAACCATGATGGGCTGCAAGTGCACAAATGCTCTGAACAGTAGTCATACAACATGTAGGTGCAAAGGTCTCATCAAAATCAATGCCTCTTTCCTGTGCATAACCCTTTGCAACAAGCCTAGCCTTATACCTGTTAACTGTACCATCAGGTTTACGCTTCAGCTTATATACCCACTTAGTGCCAATGGCCTTCTTGCCAGGAGGCAAGTCACATAAAGAACATGTATCATTCTTCATTATAGCATCATATTTAGATTGCATAGCAGACATCCAATGTTCTGAATTTTGTGCTTCATCAAAAGAAACAGGCTCATTCTCATCACAGAGACTAGATGTAGCCATAGCCTAGCAATCTGATGCAAAGGAGGCACTATGAGAGCCTGAACGAGTACGATATGACAAAGGTGCATCTAATTTGCTGTCACGCAAAGTCTGCACCAGCCATTTTGGCATAGTTTTTGCCTACTCAATATCAGCTCTCTCATCAACAAGTGCATCATGTAAATCTGTATCAGAAATGGAATGATCTGCATCATCATATGAAACCTGCAAAGGCTGAGAAGCTGCCTCATTAGGACCATCACTAGCCTGTCCACCTGTAAAAAGAGGCATCAATGTATCAAACATGTCTTTGGAGCTAACAAATGTCTCCTTAGTACATGAAAGCAATGGCTGAATAGCATCTTCCACAAAGACAACATCACGGCTAACCAGAATGCGTTTAGTCTGTGGATGATACAGACGATAGCCTTTACTTTCAGAACTGTACCCAACAAAAGTACATTTTACTGCCTTATCACCCAATTTTCTGCGATGTTATTCAGGCACTAATGCATATGCTAAACAATCAAAAACATGCAAATGAGCAACAGATGGCTTGCACTCATGCCAAGCCTCATATGGAGTGATAGACTGCAACGCTTTAGTGGGACACCTGTTCAGTACATATGCTGCATACATAACAGCCTCAAGCCAAAAACTATGAGGTAAAGCCTGACTTTTGACCATAAACCTCTCCATCTCCATGAGAGACCTGTTCTTCCGTTCAGCAACTCCATTCTGTTGAGGTGTATACGGCACTGTACACTGGTGTTTTATCCCACGTTCAGCCAGAAATGCATTGAAATCTGAAGACATATATTCCCCCCCTCGATCAGAACGGAGGGTGCCCATTTTACATGCTGACAAATTTTCAGCCAAAACCAAAAACTGTTTGAAGCACATGAACACTTCGGACTTTGCCTTGAGTGAATATACCCATGCATTCTTGGAAAAATCATCAATGAAAGTCACGAAGTAAAGTCAATTTCCAAAAGAGGGTGTCTGCATAGGACCACAAACATCATTATGTACAAGCTGCAATTTCTGCGTCGCCCAAACTGAACCATCTTTTGGAAAGGAAGAATGCTTCATTTTGCCCAAAATACAGACTTCACAAACATGTTTTCCAGGGTCCTCAAGTTTGGGCAAAGAGGACACCATTTCAGATTTTTGCAGGCATAACAAACTAGCAAAATTCAGATGACCAAAGCGTGCATGCCAAAGCTTTGCATCTGACATAGCCTGAGAATCATGAACTGCACATGCCGAATCATTCACAGATCTTTCATAGTCTATGAGCTTATACAACCCACGACATAAAATGCCAGAAGCAAAAATCACATCGGCATTTGAGAGATCATGGACTGTACACCTGTCATCAATGAATTTCACAACCAAGCCAATCTTGGCTAATGCAGAAACTGATAACAGATTCTTTTTGATCCCTGGCACAAATAAAGCATCTGACAAAGTGAAAGAACTACCATTAGCAGTAGTCAGAATGATCTTACCAACTCCCATGACAGGATAAGGAGTTATTGGTGCATGTGACAGTATTCCTTGTAGGGGCAAGCTCGAGTGAAGAGAAGAAACTGCGCTGCGAGCTAATATGTTTGGTCGCCCCACTGTCAAAGTACCAAACATCTAAGTCTACTGCAGACATGCACTGATCATGAGAAGATGGGTCAAAACTGCAGACAATAGTAAACGCCCATTCTTCTTCCTGCACAAGATTTGCAGACTTTGTTTTTGGTGTAGAGGCCTCTGCAACAACCATTCCAGCCTCTTTCTTCTTTGCCTCTTTAGCAGCTAGTTTTGGACAGTTCTTTATAATATGATCATTTCCTTTACAGTACTTGCAGAACAATTTCTGCTTTTCTGATTTCTTCTCATCTTTATCCTGGTTCTTCGATTGTGCAGCATTTGCAGATTTTTTCTTACTAGTAGAAGAGCTCCATTTTCCTTTGCTCTTCTGACTAGCCAGGAAAGCTTCATTTGCAACATGCATAATGGACCTGTTCTGCCTGGACTGATCTTCCTGCAACAGAACAGAGACAAATTCCTCAAATGACAAGGCATTCAGATTGCCTTTCATCATCAACCGAGGAGTAGAGGCAAAACTCTGATATGAATCAGGAAGACCATTCAGAACGGTCTGCACAAGTGAGCAATCTGGTATAACCTCATCAGCAGAAATCAATTGTTCCTTCAGGTCTTTGATCTTTGTAAGAAAATTGTCCATAGAATCACCTTCATTCATGTGCTCACTCTCCAACTGTTTTCGGAGGTAAGCAGCACGAGCCTCATTCCTAGCCTGGTACAAAGTGGTAAGTGTATCCCAAGCATCCTTTGCTGTTCTGCAAGAGCGAATGTGAGGAATAATGGCACGTTTGACAGAAAAAGCTATCAATGCATGTGCCTGGGCATCTCTGCCATCCCAACGAATCTGCTCTGCAGTAGGTGCAACAGAAACAACAGCACAAATAGGAATTTGTGGAATATCATCTTCGATACCATCTTCATCAACTCCAGCACCTCCAGCGCCTGTATTTGTAGTACATGTAGTCGCATGTGTAACACGACATCTTTCAACACCCTGCACAATGTTCCACAATCCTTTTGCAACCAGTACATGTCACATCATGTAAGCCCATAATGGGTACTTGGTACCGTCCAACTTATCCTCAACAGCCAACATACGAAATACATCACTGCTTTCAGCCATGGCCGATGACTAAAATACCTTGATGCAGGAAATTGACTGTATTTCAGAAAGTTGAACGGAACTGCCCAGACGAGTTCTGCTAGACCTGTAGCAGACTTCAAGATGCTTAAACTTGCAAACAGAAACTCGTATATACCTTTGGCACAAAAGGACAAAATAGCCTGCACAAGCGCTGCGATAGTGCGTTCGGAGGCTCACCAAATTTCGTGCGAATTTGAGACTGCAAACGGAGGAGTGTCGACGGCACCCTAGAAGAAGCGACGACCTGCTCTGATACCAATTGTTGGAGATAGACGTCTGCAGAAGCACACGAACAACACAAGAAAGAAGAAGAAGCTTGGAGCACAAACACACAATACCGAATGTATTACTAGAGAATGTACAAAGATAAGTAGCCCATTAGGGTAATAGGCATATATACAAGCCGGGGGAAAAAAACCTCCTTAAGAGGGAAAAAAGTGCCCCGGCGGTCCTAGGGTTTTCACACATATCACTACCTAAATATATCAACACCTTTCTCCTATAAAAATATCCTCTAACTTGTCTGTTAAATGGATAGCTAAGGCTTTGGATTCTCAGGACTATTGGGCTCTATTAACAAAAAGGAATGTTCACGGATTTAGGTTGGTTGATTACAAAGCTTGGAATAATCATTCTATTTGGGATATGATTACTTCCCCCCACTCCTTCGTCCCCGCTGGCTCCAGCATGTGTTGTAGGATGTGGATTTTTTCGACGAATGTCAAAAAGTATGTTCGCCCAGATAATATTTTCTTCAATTTTCTTAACTTTTTCCTAAAGGAAAGCTTGTGGACTCGCTCGCTGTCTCTTTGGAATAATGGACATGTTGGGATCAGAGAACATAAATGTTATAAGTTTGGTTCCTCCTCAAGCATAGGAAAATGCTGGCAGACAGGGCTGACATTTCTCTAATGAGGAGGAACATCTTGCTGTCTCATATTGCACAGGACATGCTGTTGAAGTATAAGAAGAAAAGAGGGTCCATTTTATAGATCCTCCCTAAGCTCAAAAATAAATGGAAAGTCAATTGGAAGCGTGAAGAATGGTGTCACAAATTCCTCTGCATTTGGAATTTTCCTTATAACATAAAACACTCTGTTTTGCTCTGGCTTATCCTCTGTTTTGAGACGTATATCATTCATGGAGAGTCTAAGACCATTTTGACATGTATATTATTCATGGAGAGTCTAAGCCCAGGAGATGGCGACGAAAGTGACATTTTGGAATGAAACACTCTTCATCTGTACTAATGGTTTCATACAACCTACAAAATCTGCGCACTACATGTCATAGATCAAGAAAATACTATGAGTGGAAGCAATGAGCACTGAGCAGTATCGATAGCTCTCATTTTTATTGTCTATCATGATTATCATAAAATGTTATATAACCTTTCTGGAAGGATTTTTATAGATTTATTTGCATATGCAAAAATAAAATAGAAGTTTTGAGATTAAAAAAAAATATGACAGAGAGTAAATAACCTCTCTCAAAGGATTTTTTATAAATTTCTTCACATATGCAAAAATATAAAAGTGGTTTTGAGATAATGAAAAAAATATGATACCCACTATATGATGAGATAATATGATAATAAAGTGGTTTTAACATGTCATATGGCTGAAATTTGTTGGCGTGCACACATTAAAAGAAAAAAACATGAACCACCTTTGGAACTTCCCAAAACATATTTATACATATGCAAGAACGTTTTACCGAACTTTTCTATGCGCGAATAGGTCAAGAGAAATCAGAAAACAATCATCAACTAACGAGGATTATTAACATAAAATATCATACGTAGTACAGTTTTTTTTCAAATAGCGTGGCAAGGACACGAGTCAAGTAAATCCCCTACAGTTAATTACTTTAATGAAATAAAAATTGAGGAGTTTCCTCTCATAACCCAAATTACAGAGCAAATTCAACAGATCAAATTCTTTCAAACAATATGAAGACATGCTGAGAAAATGCATCAACTCATGAAATTGCCACCGTCCTCTATGTGATAAGAATAAACTTATTTCAAGTGAGAAAAATTCAGTCCTTCTTGCCACCATTTCTTTGATCGAATCATTACAATATAGTAATTTGTAAAAGATGTTCATAGCAAACCTTATGTAATTAATGTCTTCACAGTCACCTAGAAGTCCGAAAGGAAATAAACGTTGTACATGTGCACATTTCACGTACAGGAAAACCTAGTTTATCTCCTACAAACTAAAATTCTAACATGCATGATCGATGCACATATGATAAAAAATATACTTACTAAAGTACTCCTTAATATGTAACATTATGCAGTTCAACTATTTATGTGGAAATATTGTCTTTGACTCTCCAGCCCCCCATGCCTATGGACTTAATTTGCTTTTCTAAGAAAAATGATCACCTAAGGTGATTCATGCAAACTACTTCCCAATGAAAAATTAGGAGTGGAAACGGATATGAGCTCATGAGATGAGTATTCATGAACATGGGTAGGATGGAAAATGCTATTTCTACCTTTCCATAGAACTAATACTGCCGGGTCATTTCTATGACTCACTTATCTTTGTACATTCTAGTGATAATACATTCAGTATTGTGTCTTATGCTCCAAGTTTCTTTTTCTTCCTTGTGTTGTTTGCATGCTTCCACATACATCTAACTCCAACATTTGGTATCACAGCAAGTCCCCGCTTCATCTAGGACATTGCCGACCCCTCTCCAGTTCCAATCGTAGAATTGCACAAATTCTGGCGATCTGAGCTCGTTTCGCCCTCCAAAGGCACTATCACAGTGCTTGTGCAGGCTATTTTTTCTATTTTTTGTCCTCTTTGCCCAAACTTGAGGCACCTGGTAAACATGTATGTGAAGGTTGTATTTTGGGTAAAATGTAGCATTCCTCATTTCCAAAAGATGGTCTAGTTCGGGATACTAAAAAATTTCAGCTTTATCATTGCAATGTCTATGGTCCCATGCAGACACCTTCTTTTGGAAATTTTGGTTGAAAATTTGTTAGCATGTAAAACGGGCAACCTCCCTTCTGATCAAGGGGGGGAATATATCTCTTCTAAGTTTAATGCATTTCAGGCTAAACATGGTATGAAACACTAGTGTACAATGCTGCATACACCTCAACACACTAGAGTTGCTGAATGGAAGAACAAGTCACTCATGGAGATGGCGAGATGTATGGTGTAGAGTGAGCCTTTACCACATACTTTCTAGCTTGAGGTTGTCATGTTTGCAGCATATGTACTTAACAGATGTCCCACTAAAGTAGTGCACTCTATCACTCCATATGAGGCTTGGTATGATGGCAAGCCATCTGTTGCTCATCTACGTGTTTTTGGTTGTTTGGCATATGCATTAGTGCCTGAACAACATTGTAAAAAATTGGATGATAAAGCAGTAAAATGTATTTTTGTTGGGTAAAATTATGAAAGTAAAGGCTATCGGTTGTATCATTCACAAACTAAATGCATTTTGGTTAGCAGTGATGGTATCTTTGTGGAAGATGCTATTCAGCCATTGCTTTCATGTACTAAGGAGACATTTGTTAGCTCCTAAGACATGTATGATACTTTGTTACCTGTTTTTACAGATGGACAATCTAGTGATGTTCCTAATGAAGCAACTTCTCAGCCTTTGTAGATTTCATGTGATGATGTAGATCATCCATTTCTGATGTAGATTTACATGATGCACTTATTGAGAGAGCTGATATTAAGGAGGCAAAAACTATGCCAAAATGGCTAGTGCAGACCTTGCATGATAGCAAATTACATGCACCTTTGTCATATCGTACTCGTTTAGGCTCTCATAGTGCCTTCTTGCATCAAATTGTTATGCTATGGCTACATCTAGTCTCTGTACTCAGCCTGTTTTGTTTGATGAAGCACAAAATTCTGATAATTGGATGGTTGCTATGCAATCTGAATATGATGCTATAATGAAGAATGGTACTTGTTCTTGTGTGACTTGCCTCTTGGCAAGAAGTCCATTGGCACTAAGTGGGTTTACAAGATGAAGCATGAGCTGGATGAAACAGTTGACAGGTATAAGGCTAGGCTTGTTGCAAAGGGTTATGCATAGGAAAGAGGCATTGATTTTGATAAGACCTTTGCACCTACATATCATATGACTAGTGTTCGGAGCATTTGTGCACTTGCAGCCCATCATGCAATTGCATGAAGAAGTGCATGCTTTTCAGCCCCATGGCTTTGTGCAAAAAGAGCATGAAAACTAGGTGTGCAAGTTAAAGAAGGCATTATATGGTTTAAAGCAAGCACCACATCCTTGTATGAGAAGATACATGTATATCTTATTGCACAAGGTTTTGAGAACAGTCCAACTCAAAGCACCTTATATGTTAACCGTGCTAATGATGTGCTTCTCATCATTGTTGTCTATATTGAAGACATGCTACTCATTGGTCCTATTGAGAAGCATATTTCTGATTTTAAGGCTAATTTGCATGCCTCATTTGAGATGTCTACTTTGGGGAATTTGCATCATTATTTGCGCATTCAGTTTATGCACGTTAATGGTGGAATGGCTTTGTGTAAAATGAAATATATTGACAAATTATTGCAATGTTTTGGCTTTGAAGACTGTAAACCTATTGCCACTCCTATGCAGACCGGTTTATGATTGAGTCTTCATGATGGTGGAGATGCATTTGATGTTGTTCTCTATCAACAGGCTGTTGGATGCCTAATTTACTTATGCATTACTCGGCCAGATATTTAGTTTGTTGTCTCAAAGATGAGCAGGTTTATGCATTGCCTAGGTGTTAAGCATTAGCAGGTGGTTAAGCGCATCTTTCACCACTTGAGTGGTACCCGGCTACTTGGGCTGTTTTATCCCAATGGGGGATCACTACCATGAGATTTGCATGCTTTTCTTGACTTTGATTGGGTTGATTACTATGACACTTGACTGTCCACTAGTGGTTTTTGCTTCATGCTTGGTATCTCATGTATATCTTGGTTGAGCAAGAAGCAGCCTACTGTGGCCACTTCCAGTTGTCAGGCTGAGTATAGGGCAGCTTTCACAGCTACTGTTGAGTGTGTGTAGCTCAGATGCCTTATGGCTAATTTGGATGTTGGTCACTGTCCTGCCACACCATCTTCACTAACAGTCACAATGCATTGGAAGTTTCGAGGAACCCTCTCTTCCATGCTTGGACTAAGCACATTGAGGTGCATTACCATTATGTCAGGGAGAGGTTCTCTACTAGGGAGATTATCGTGACATATGTGCCCACGTAGGAGAACATTGAAAATTTTTTCATGAAGGCACTACCTAGGGAGAAGTTTGAAGCTTTCCACAAAGCTTTGGGCTTACTTCCTTTTGTGGAGTGATTTCCACATAGCTTGGCATTCCTTATACATGAGTGCCAACTCCTTGTTCACCGTATCACTCCTTGGGGGTATTTGTTGATATATTTAGGTAGTGATATGTGTCAACACCCTAGGATCGCCAGGGCACTTTTTTCCTTCTTTAGGAGGTTTTCTTCCCTCGCTTGTATATATGCCTATTTCCCTAATGACCTACTTATGTCTGTACATTCTAGTGGTAATACATTCAGTATTGTGTGTTGTGCTCCAAGCTTCTTCTTCTTCCTTGTGCTGTTTGGGTGCTTCCGCAGACATCTAACTCCAACATTTCAAGCACATGATTTTATGCAAAAAGGATATCAAAACAAAGTTTGCAAGCTAAGCTTGTCATGAAAAGATATGTTCCTTCTTGATTGTAGATGCTTTTGGGAATAGTCAAACTGAAGCACTTTATATGTTAAACATGTAGATAGTGTACCTTGGATCATTCTTGTGTATGTTGATGAGATGCTTCTAACAACTGTATTGAGAAGAATATTGCTGAATTTAAGGCTGATTTGCATGCCTATTTTGAGATCTCAAATTTGGGGCGTTCACATCATTATTTAGGCATTTATTTTATGCATGTCTCTAGGGCAAATAGCTTTGTGGTCAAATGAAAATATTGACACATTATTGCACCATCTTAGCCTCTAAGATGGCAAACCTATTGCCACTGCTATGGAAAAAAGTTAATCGTTGAGTTTTTGTGGTGGTCAAGATGCATTTCATATTTTTCTCTACCAATAGGCTAGTAGATTCTTAATTTCATTATGCTAAGTCAATGTGATATTCAATTCATTTCTCAAATGAGTAGGTTTATGCATTGCTCAGGTGTCAAACATTGGCAAGCAGTTAAGTGCATCCTTGGCTACTTGAGTGGTACGCGTGTACTTGGAAGTTTTATCCCAAGGGGGTATCATTACAGCTAGATTTATATGCTTTTTCTAACTTTGTTTAGGATATTTATTATGAAACTTGTGTGTCCACTAGCAATTTCTCTTCATTCTTTGTAGCTCATGCATATCATCACTGACCAAGAAGTAGGCTATTATGGCGACTTCTAGTTTGCGGTTGACTATAGGCCAAATTCAACAAAGAACATTGAGTGTGTGTGGCTCAGATGCCTTTGGGCTGATTTGGGTGGTCTCTACCACCACCATCTTCAATGACAGTAAGAATTCATTGGAAAATGTGAGGAGCCCTATGTTCCATGCTCACACAAAGCACATTGAGGTGCAATATCATTATGTGAGGGAGAGGTTCTCTACTAGAGAGATCAGTTCAGCATATTTACCTAGACAAGATAACATTGCAGACCTTTTTCAAAAAGGCTATACTTTGGGAGAAGTCTGAAGCTCTCAGCAAAGCAGTGGGCTTACCCCATTTTCCGTATTGATCTCTTTGCAGATAGCTTGGCACTTGCTTATAGATGAGTGCAAGCTTCTTGTTTACCACATCACTTCTAGGAGGGATTTATTGATAACCACCAGTCCAATGAGCCGGAGTTTGAAGGTCCTATGAGAAGATTACAACAAATATAAGCCTAAGGAATATGTCTTGGATTATCACTAATATTGTTGCAGTTACCTACATTATGGAGGTGTCATTATGCATCATTTTATGAAATATTATTACATGAAAATGTAG
Source organism: Ceratopteris richardii (assembly GCA_020310875.1). Taxonomy (NCBI): domain Eukaryota; kingdom Viridiplantae; phylum Streptophyta; class Polypodiopsida; order Polypodiales; family Pteridaceae; genus Ceratopteris; species Ceratopteris richardii. The sequence goes on along the minus strand of MU260824.1, from coordinate 99,718 downwards.
AAGGAGGGTAAGACCATAACGATTTATATCTTTTCAATCTCTGCTTCAGAGATTGATCCACAACCCTTTAAGTTGTATTGTCCTTATATCGTGACTTTGGGAGATTCCTAATAGACATAACCTCGAAGACTCGAACATTCTCGTCTAAAGCTGTCTTCCAATTTATTCATCGTTTGTTTTGAACCATGGCTTGTATTAATCTACATATTTATAGCGCTCATATAAGTCGGGATCACCAATTGTGGTTTTCACGAGGTTTGAATGGATGACAAAATCTATGATCCTTCTCCCCCATTTTGAGTCCCCGTTTGCCAGAATCTTTTTCCCTTTTCCCTCTATCTCCAATGTCTAATTCATAAACTCAGTTTGCCCATATTCATAATTCACTTCGCGTACATCTTGCTTTGATTGCGATCGATAATTGCGTTCTCAACTACACATTCTCACGTGCGTGTGTTTGAATGAAACTTTATATATAATATACCAATGTACTTTGGTTCGAAAATATTCTCACGTCGAAAACGTCCGTGGACTTTGGTTTGGATGTCTCGAGGACTGGGCTCTAAATGAGGTGCCGAGGATTGCGACGCCTGTCAAGGGCTGTTCAATACCGAATGTGCATTGGCCGCAGCTCTATGAGAGTCTCTCTGTCCACTTCCTGAAAGTGTCTCTGTGACTGTTAGAAACCTTGTACCGACTTCCGCCAAGCTTGGTAAATCTAATCCTTGCTTTGTACCGACTTCGGGCAAGCTTGCTAACTCTTAATTCTTATATTTGTGTGATAAGAAGGAAGTAAAACTGATCGCTCTTTATAGCGATCCTCCATAGAGGATTCCACTTCTTCAAATGAATTAGCTCAGAGCTTCTTGTGAATTGCCGGATTCAACTCCAAGGACGAGAATATGTGCATGCTATTGTTGATTCTTATGAGCAAAGTTACCCATCACAAAGTAAACGTGGTACCTAATAGTTTCTGAGATAATCTGTCAACTGTAGTACGTAGAAATCTTATAACGAACTATCATCAGAAGCGAGCTGGACAAGGACGAAGGGAAGACCCAAAAGCAACTGAAGGAACACAAACAATTGGCTCTCGGGCTGCACCGTCCTGGAGAACAAAGTAGCGGAGTCATATGATACGTCACACAAGGCAGTCGGAACCCATCTTCGTACGACACAACATACGTTGTAGACCAGCAATTGAGATTTATTGTTCTAAGTTTTATCAAACGTAAGAAATTCAATTGGGAACGAGTATCTTACACCGAGAATATCCGAACTCAGTATGCTCTCAGAGCCACCTTCAAAGGACAAATGCGAGCGTTGTCTGCTGTGAAAGTGCTCTCCCATCTCTACTTAATGTACACCGCGAAATAAATGCATCCATATGCTATGATATGCATTGCGTAATCAATATACTTTGAAGCACGCCCATCAGAAACTATTTTCATGAAGTTTTCCATTAGTTCGCCATCAGAAGTTTAAACTTGATGAAACTCAATTTTGAGACGTACATCATTCATGGAGAGTCTAAGACCATTTTGACATGTATATAATTCATGGAGAGTCTAAGCCCAGGAATATTATATAACAACGATGGAGAGTCTAAGCCCAGGAATATTATATAACCGGATGAAACTCAATTTTGAGACGTATATCATTCATGGAGAGTCTAAGACCATTTTGACATGTATATTATTCATGGAGAGTCTAAGCCCAGGAGATGGCGACGAAAGTGACATTTTGGAATGAAACACTCTTAATCTGTACTAATGGTTTCATAATTATTGTCTATCATGATTATCATAAAATGTTATATAACCTTTCTGGAAGGATTTTTATAGATTTATTTGCATATGCAAAAATAAAATAGATGTTTTGAAATTAAAAAAAAATATGACAGAGAGTAAATAACCTCTCTCAAAGGATTTCTTATAAATTTCTTCACATATGCAAAAATATAAAAGTGGTTTTGAGATAATAAAGAATATGATACCCACTATATGATGAGATAATATGATAATAAAGTGGTTTTAACATGTCATATGGCTGAAATTTGTTGGCGTGCACACATTAAAAGAAAAAAACATGAACCACCTTTGGAACTTCCCAAAACATATTTATACATATGCAAGAACGTATTACCGAACTTTTCTATGCGCGAATAGGTCAAGAGAAATCAGAAAACAATCATCAACTAACGAGGATTATTAACATAAAATCTCATACATAGTACAGTTTTTGGTGTAGAGGCCTCTGCAACAACCATTCCAGCCTCTTTCTTCTTTGCCTCTTTAGCAGCTAGTTTTGGACAGTTCTTTATAATATGATCATTTCCTTTACAGTACTTGCAGAACAATTTCTGCTTTTCTGATTTCTTCTCATCTTTATCCTGGTTCTTCGATTGTGCAGCATTTGCAGATTTTTTCTTACTAGTAGAAGAGCTCCATTTTCCTTTGCTCTTCTGACTAGCCAGGAAAGCTTCATTTGCAACATGCATAATGGACCTGTTCTGCCTGGACTGATCTTCCTGCAACAGAACAGAGACAAATTCCTCAAATGACAAGGCATTCAGATTGCCTTTCATCATCAACCGAGGAGTAGAGGCAAAACTCTGATATGAATCAGGAAGACCATTCAGAACGGTTTGCACAAGTGAGCTATCTGGTATAACCTCATCAGCAGAAATCAATTGTTCCTTCAGGTCTTTGATCTTTGTAAGAAAACTGTCCATAGAATCACCTTCATTCATGTGCTCACTCTCCAACTGTTTTCGGAGGTAAGCAACACGAGCCTCATTCCTAGCCTGGTACAAAGTGGTAAGTGTATCCCAAGCATCCTTTGCTGTTCTGCAAGAGCGAATGTGAGGAATAATGGCACGTTTGACAAAAAAAGCTATCAATGCATGTGCCTGGGCATCTCTGATATCCCAACGAATCTGCTCTGCAGTAGGTGCAACAGAAACAACAACACAAATAGGAATTTGTGGAATATCATCTTCGATACCATCTTCATCAGCTCCAGCACCTCCAGCACCTGTATTTGTAGTACCTGTAGTCGCAGGTGTAACACGACATCTTTCAACACCCTGCACAATGTTCCACAATCCTTTTGCAACCAGTACATGTCACATCATGTAAGCCCATAATGGGTACTTGGTACCGTCCAACTTATCGTCAACAACCAACATACGAAATACATCACTGCTTTTAGCCATGGCCGATGACTAAAATACCTTGATGCAGGAAATTGACTGTATTTCAAAAAGTTGAACGGAACTGCCTAGACGAGTTCTGCTAGACCTGTAGCAGACTTCAAGATGCTTAAACTTGCAAACAGAAACTCGTATATACCTTTGGCACAAAAGGACAAAATAGCCTGCACAAGCGCTGCGATAGTGCGTTCGGAGGCTCACCAAATTTCGTGCGAATTTGAGACTGCAAACGGAGGAGTGTCGACGGCACCTTAGAAGAAGCGACGACCTGCTCTGATACCAATTGTTGGAGATAGACGTCTGCGGAAGCATGCGAACAACACAAGAAAGAAGAAGAAGCTTGGAGCACAAACACACAATACCGAATGTATTACTAGAGAATGTACAAAGATAAGTAGCCCATTAGGGTAATAGGCATATATACAAGGGGGGGGGAAAAAAACCTCCTTAAGAGGGAAAAAAGTGCCCCGGCGGTCCTAGAGTCTTCACACATATCACTACCTAAATATATCAACACCTTTCTCCTATAAAAATGTGCTCTAACTTGTCTGTTAAATGGATAGCTAAGGCTTTGGATTCTCAGGACTATTGGGCTCTATTAACAAAAAGGAATGTTCACGGATTTAGGTTGGTTGATTACAAAGCTTGGAATAATCATTCTATTTGGGATATGATTACTTCCCCCCACTCCTTCGTCCCCGCTGGCTCCAGCATGTGTTGTAGGATGTGGATTTTTTCGACGAATGTCAAAAAGTATGTTCGCCCAGATAATATTTTCTTCAATTTTCTTAACTTTTTCCTAAAGGAAAGCTTGTGGACTCGCTCGCTGTCTCTTTGGAATAATGGACATGTTGGGATCAGAGAACATAAATGTTATAAGTTTGGTTCCTCCTCAAGCATAGGAAAATGCTGGCAGACAGGGCTGACATTTCTCTAATGAGGAGGAACATCTTGCTGTCTCATATTGCACAGGACATGCTGTTGAAGTATAAGAAGAAAAGAGGGTCCATTTTATAGATCCTCCCTAAGCTCAAAAATAAATGGAAAGTCAATTGGAAGCGTGAAGAATGGTGTCACGAATTCCTCTGCATTTGGAATTTTCCTTATAACATAAAACACTCTGTTTTGCTCTGGCTTATCCTCTGTTTTGAGACGTATATCATTCATGGAGAGTCTAAGACCATTTTGACATGTATATTATTCATGGAGAGTCTAAGCCCAGGAGATGGCGACGAAAGTGACATTTTGGAATGAAACACTCTTCATCTGTACTAATGGTTTCATACAACCTACAAAATCTGCGCACTACATGTCATAGATCAGGAAAATACTATGAGTGGAAGCAATGAGCACTGAGCAGTATCGATAGCTCTCATTTTTATTGTCTATCATGATTATCATAAAATGTTATATAACCTTTCTGGAAGGATTTTTATAGATTTATTTGCATATGCAAAAATAAAATAGATGTTTTGAGATTAAAAAAAAATATGACAGAGAGTAAATAACCTCTCTCAAAGGATTTTTTATAAATTTCTTCACATATGCAAAAATATAAAAGTGGTTTTGAGATAATAAAAAATATGATACCCACTATATGATGAGATAATATGATAATAAAGTGGTTTTAACATGTCATATGGCTGAAATTTGTTGGCGTGCACACATTAAAAGAAAAAAACATGAACCACCTTTGGAACTTCCCAAAACATATTTATACATATGCAAGAACGTTTTACCGAACTTTTCTATGCGCGAATAGGTCAAGAGAAATCAGAAAACAATCATCAACTAACGAGGATTATTAACATAAAATCTCATACGTAGTACAGTTTTTTTTCAAATAGCGTGGCAAGGACACGAGTCAAGTAAATCCCCTACAGTTGATTACTTTAATGAAATAGAAATTGAGGAGTTTCCTCTCATAACCCAAATTACAGAGCAAATTCAACAGATCAAATTCTTTCAAACAATATGAAGACATTCTGAGAAAATGCATCAACTCATGAAATTGCCACCGTCCTCTATGTGATAAGAATAAACTTATTTCAAGTCAGAAAAATTCAGTCCTTCTTGCCACCATTTCTTTGATCGAATCATTACAATATAGTAATTTGTAAAAGATGTTCATAGCAAACCTTATGTAATTAATGTCTTCACAGTCACCTAGAAGTCCGAAAGGAAATAAACGTTGTACATGTGCACATTTCACGTACAGGAAAACCTAGTTTATCTCCTACAAACTAAAATTCTAACATGCATGATCGATGCACATATCATAAAAAATGTACTTACTAAAGTACTCCTTAATATGTAACATTATGCAGTTCAACTATTTATGTGGAAATATTGTCTTTGACTCTCCAGCCCCCCATGCCTATGGACTTAATTTGCTTTTCTAAGAAAAATGATCACCTAAGGTGATTCATGCAAACTACTTCCCAATGAAAAATTAGGAGTGGAAACGGATATGAGCTCATGAGATGAGTATTCATGAACATGGGTAGGATGGAAAATGCTATTTCTACCTTTCCATAGAACTAATACTGCCGGGTCATTTCTATGACTCACTTGTCAAGACGAAACGTCTCTATAATCATCAGAGTCTGACATTTCTTTGTAACAAAAAATTCAAAATGATTTCAAAAATTATGATTTATGACTTAGACATAGTACACCTGGATCTCTTATAGCCAACTACTAACCTGCAACTAGTCAAAGGTACGTTACATTTTATCTCCAATTATTGTACCTATCGATGAGGACAACCAAAACTCCTTCAGAAAAGCTATAAGTAGGCAACAAGAGTTTCCATTTCCGTTGAATATAATCATGATCAATGCCCTCATTAATAGGGCATTTTCAAGCATTGCAAGCATTTCGTGTCATTCCCACCTCCATCATAGATATATTGATGTTTTCCTAATATCGTTAACTTTTTGGATGCTACTAGTGATAATATGCAACCTCTACATATAAAACCTTCAAAGAAAAAGCATCTGTGAATGGGAAAATATCTGTTTTTGATATCTTTAATGATCGAACATGCAGCGTTTATGACTTTTATATCATCGCTTTTCTAATTGTACTTCTAGTTGTGCCGCATCTTCATCTTTTGCCTTCGTTATTATTTTTTATTTTTTGTGAGTATTAAGTATCTTGTTGCCCCTTTCGAGGATGAGTCTTGAATACAGTAGGAGATTGCACAGATCGCTGCCGCCCATTTTTATACTAAGCAAATTCTGAGTGTATCTTCTTTGTACCTCTTGCACATATTCCATACGAAAGGGTTCTTGGCTCGCCTATCATGAAAGTAACTCGGAACCCATCACAGCGATGGGAACCTTTATCTCCTTATTTTTGGAATTTCAGCGTCTATATAATTTCTAAACTTTAGTACTAAAGAACTAGACTTACATCATGGATATTGTGCTTAATGATCACTAATATTGTATAAGAACGTTACAACAAATCTATGTCTAAGGGATATGTGCTTAATGATCACTAATATTGTTGCAGCCACTTACATCATGGAGGTGTCATTATGCCTCATTCAACGAAATACTGTTCCAAGAATATGTGGAAGCAGGGTTAGACCATACGAATTTTACACTTTTCAATCTGTGCTTCGTAGATTGATCCAGAAACACTTGAGTCGTATTCCTAAAAAATCTATGCAATCATGTACAATCAACAAAACCTTGTAGACTCTAACATTCTCGTATAAAGCTATATTCAAATTCTGCCACCCTTTAATTTGCTTTTAACCATGCCTTGTATGAATCTACATATGTGTAGCGCACATATAAGTCGGGATCACCAGTTGGGGTTCTCGAAAAACTATCTTCCCTAGGATTGAATTGATGAAAAAATGTCAGATCCGCCTCCCCCTCTCTCTTTTCCCTTTAGCCAGCATGTTCTTCCGTCTTTCGTCTATCCAAAATATTTTCTTCTTTTTCCTCTATCCCATTTTTCCTTTTCGAAAGGCTTCCTTTACTGTATGTCCCTCATGGCCGTGACTCGACTTCTTCAAATGAATGAGGTCAGAGCTGGTCACGGAGCAGACAATGTAGGGCAAGCTTGTTGTAAAGTCCACGAATCAACTCGAAGGAGGAGGATATCGTTATGCTATTGTTAATTCTTATGAGCAAAGTTATCCGTCGGAAAATAAGCCTGATAGTATGTAGTATACAAGTATTTGTTAGATGCTTTGTCAACGGTAGTGCGGCGGACTCTATCCATTCAAATCTTATAACGAAATTGAGATGCGCCGACAACGGTAGTGCGGCGGACTCTATCCATTCAAATCTTACAACGAAATTGAGATGCGCCGACAAGGTCAGTTACACCGTGCAGTTGAAACGGAATGTCGATATAGACAAACGAATGACCTTGGAGCTGCAGCGTCGTGGATAATAAAGTAGAGGAGCCTTCATGCCAGAAACACGTAGATGAGCAACACGTAGATGAACAAGAGATGGCTTGCCATCATGCCAAGCCTCATATGGAGTGATAGCCTGCACTTCTTTAGTGGGACACCTGTTAAGTACATATGCTGCAAACATGGCAGCCTCAAGTCAAAAACTATGTGGTAAAGTATGAGTCTACACCATACACCTTGCCATCTCCATGAGTGACCTGTTCTTCCATTCAGCAACTCCAGTCTGTTGAGGTGTATGCAGCACTGTAGACTAATGTTTTATCCCATGTTTAGCCAGAAATGCATTAAAGTTAGAAGACATATATTCCCCCCCTCGATCAGAAGGGAGGCTGCCTATTTTACATGCTAACAAATTTTCAACCAAAATTTCCAAAAGAAGGTGTCTGCATAGGACCATAGACATTGCAATGATCAAACTACAATTTCCGAGTATCCCGAACTGAACCATCTTTTGGAAATGAGGAATGCTACATTTTACCCAAAAGATAGCCTTCACATACATGTTTACCGGGTGCCTTAAGTTTGAGCAAAGAAGACAAAAAATTGAAAAAATAGCCTTCACAAGCACTGCGATACTGACCTTGGAGCTGCAGCGTCCTGGATAATAAAGTAAAGGAGCCTTCTTAAATAGATTCATATACACGTAACACCACAAAAAAGACGCATCCGTATGCTATGCTATGCATTGCATAACTATAATAGTTTGGAGCTCGCCCATCGGAAACCATTTCATGACGTTCTCCATTGATTCGCCGAAGCTCACCGTCTTTAGAGTCTGCGACATGACCATGGATGCCCTTCTGCAGATGAGAGACACTCCATGCGGATTTTCGGTCATGCATACATTAATGCGAATAGAAAAAGTTGCTCCGAAGCCATCATCAAGTACCATGATGCGATGTCTTCTCAATGGCGAAAGTACTTTAAGCCTGATCTAACTCAATTCTGAGATCAGATGTATATAGTTCATGGAGAGCCTAAGCCCAGGAGATGGCCACGAAGGTGACATTTATGAATGACATACAAACTACAAAATCTGTGCAGTACGTGTGATAGCTCAGGAAGTTACTGTGAATCGAGGCAATCAGCACTGAGCAGTTTAAGACTTGTTCTTTCTGCCTACCTTGTATCAAGTTCTTCAAATATTATATAAAATAGATGAAGAAAATATAAATAAAACTATATTAGTACAACCAAACAAGACACATGATATTCACTGGCATTTTCCTAATGTAGTTTCAATATATGCGAAAAGACATTGCAAACTTATAATGAAATTTTCTCTCTTTCCATGAGGAAGACTGGCTGAAAGTGTACGTCATGATTGCAATTTTCTTTTTTAGTTCAGTTCTCTAAGAAGGAAAGGGATTCCAAAACATTCTTTATATAAAAATAATAGGAAAGATATTGACGAGGTGTACAATAAGAGTGTGGTAGAAAAGTGCCCATATACCCATAATTCTCATTTTTATTGTCTATGATGAAAATGTTAAATGTTATACACGCTTTCTGATAGGATTTTTACAAATTTATTTTCATATGCAAAAATACAATCGAGGTTTTGAGGTTATAAAAATTATGGTAAAAATAAATAACTGTACTTTTGTCTTTACTCATACTTGAGCTTGCGAAACAATCTTAAGCATAATAATTTTGTGATGAAATATAGGAAGAACCAAACAACTTTATTCTATTCAGAAACCACATTCTATTTGATGCTGGCATATGTCTAAAATTTATTGGTGTAAGATCAGAATTAGTTGCCTGTCACTCTTTTCCCAAGCCTTACTAGCCCTTTCCACATGTGCCTGTAGAATCCTCTCTAAGACCCCATACACGTTTTATATGGCCACCATGAGAGGATGACATAACCTTAATTTCTTGTGCTAGGCGCCTTCGAGTTTTGGTCCTTGACTACACTAGGGTCCTTAACTACATCAGGCGTAAATTAGCCAGTTGGGGTTCCCTTTAGCCAGTTGGGGTTCCCTTGAGCCAGCATGTTCTTCCGTCTTTCTTCTATCCCCAATATTTTCTTCTTTTTCCTCTATCCCATTTTTCCTTTTCGAAAGGCTTCCTTTACTGTATGTCCCTCACGGCCGTGACTCGACTTCTACAAATGAATAAGGTCAGAGCTGGTCGCGGAGCAGACAATGTAGGGCAAGCTTGTTGTAAAGTGCAGGAATCAACTCCAAGGAGGAGGATATCGTTATGCTATTGTTGATTCTTATGAGCAAAGTTATCCGTTGGAAAATAAACTTGGTAGTACGTAGTATACAAGTATTTGTTAGATGCTTTAGTGGGATACCTGTTAAGTACATATGCTGCAAACATGGCAGCCTCAAGTCAGAAACTATGTGGTAAAGTCTGACTCTACACCATACACCTCGCCATCTCCATGAGTGACCTGTTCTTCCATTCAACAACTCCAGTCTATTGAGGTGTATGCAGCACTGTACACTAGTGTTTTATCCCATGTTTACCTAGAAATGCATTAAAGTTAAAAGACATATATTCCCCCCTCGATCAGAAGGGAGGGTGCCTGTTATACATACTAACAAATTTTCAACCAAAATTTTCAAAAGAAGGTGTCTGCATAGGACCATAGACATTGCAATGATCAAGCTGCAATTTCCGAGTATCTCAAACTGAACCATCTTTTGGAAATGAGGAATGCTACATTTATCCCAAAATACAGCCTTCACATATATGTTTACCGGGTGCCTCAAGTTTAGCCAAAGAGGACAAAAAATAGAAAAAATAGCCTCCACAAGCATTGCGATAGTGACGTTGGAGCTGCAGCGTCCTGGATAATAAAGTAGAGGAGCCTTCTTAAATAGCTTCATATACACGTAACACCACAAAAAAGACGCATCCGTATGCTATGCTATGCATTGCATAACTATAATACTTTCAAGCACGCCCATCGGAAACCATTTCATGAAGTTCTCCATTGATTCGTCGAAGCTCACCGTCTTTAGAGTCTGCGACATGACCATGGATGCCCTTCTGCAGACGAGAGACACTTCATGCGGATTTTCGGTCATGCATACATTAATGCGAATAGAAAAAGTTGCTCCGAAGCCATCATCAAGTACCATGATGCGATGTCTTCTCAATGGCGAAAGTACTTTAAGCCTGATCTAACTCAATTCTGAGATCAGATGTATATCATTCATGGAGAGTCTACAAACTACAAAATCTGTGCAGGACGTGTGATAGCTCAGGAAGTTACTGTGAATCGAGGCAACTTCTTTCTGCCTACCTTGTATCAACTTCTTCAAATATTATATAAAATAGATGAAGAAAATATAAATAAAACTATATCAGTACAACCAAACAAGACACATGATATTCACTGGCATTTTCCTAATGTAGTTTCAACATGTGCGAAAAGACATTGCAAACGTATAATGAAATTCTCTCTCTCTCCATGAGGAAGACTGGCTGAAAGTGTACGTCATGATTGCAATTCTCTTTTTTAGTCCAGTTCTCTAAGAAGGAAAGGGATTCCAAAACATCCTTTATATAAAAATAATAGAAAAGATATTGACGAGGTGTACAATAAGAGTGTGGTAGAAAAGTTCCCATATATCCATAATTCTCAACAATCAATCACGTGCGCTGTGTCGTACGAAGGTGGGTTCCGACTGCGTTATGTACGTACTCATCCGATGCCTGGCTGTATTCTGAATCTTGTCTACTTTATTCTCCAGGACGGTGCAACCCGAGGGTCAATCCTTTGTCTATATCGTGGTGTGTGTCCCTCGAAGGTCTGCTTCAACTGCCGGGTGTAATGGAGGGCATTGCTTTTAGTCTTCCGTTCGTCCTTCTCCCGGCCGCTTTCGATTCCAACGAAGAAAGTAATAGCAGGAGAGTCATACAAATGACTTCCCAACAAAACATTACGAAAGAGAAAGAATATGCGCTCATGAGATGAGTATGTATTAACATGCGTAGGATGACAAACGCTACTTCATCCTTCCCATACAACTAAAAGTGCCTATGAATCATTTTTCTGGAGGAAACATCCCTATCATTCCTAGAATCATTTGTCTAGAGGAAAGATCCCTACCGTCCCTTCTGGACAATAGACATCTTGATTAAAAGTATGGATCTCCAAAACAGCATGTAAGCTAAAATTCTTCCCTGCAATAGATGGTAAATAACCAGTACATAAAATTCTTCCGCTCTCTTCCACGAAGATACTAACTATATTATCTTCTTCATTCAATCTCCTAATTTTCATGATCCTTCTTGCTTAGTCTCTTGTATTATCCACATTGAAACTGACTGTTCTAGAGACCGTCATTGATGCATTCATCTATACCGATCCCTACAACATACATGAGACCGACGTTGTTGCATTTATCTATGATGATCCATGCAAGATACATCAATATTCCACAATAAGTAAGATAATTATAGTATTCAAATGAAGTTTAGCACAATGACAACTTCGCACCAGTGAGATCATATTAGGTCTTCCTACTTCTGGGAAAGCACAACTTCTTTGGAAAATATCATCCTAGACACATTCAGCATTTGTGAACACTCTTATGTCTTTGTGTAAATCATAATCTAACACTAGTTGAGACAAGTTATTTTGAGAACAATCAATGAATACATATCAATAAAGAATCTATCAATTCTCTAACATGTTGAAAGTTTTAGTACTATTTACCAAAATAGCTCAAGATTTACTCCATGCCTTCTAAGAAACTATAAAGTAATATCTATCATGGAGTTCTCAAACAAAGTAATTTCCATTCACACATTTCTTTTAAGCAATCAATAATTTAGAGCAATCCATGTTGAAGTACTTAGGTATGCAAATACTTACAATTCATTATAAATAATCACATGAGGGCATTACCACTTATCAGAAGCATTTTCAATCCCATGAGAAATGCTATTTCACTACAACAGATCGATGGTATACCGAGGTTTCTATCGAGGAAAATGAACGCGGCTTAATTTGTCACGATGCCGATGTAAAGGTCGGTTCGCATGTCGGTACCAAAGAGTCGGTATATGCGCCGGTATATGCGTCGATATGTGCATCTGTATATGCGTCGATATGTGCATCGGTATATGCGTCGGTATATGTGTCAGTAATACCGACGTACATACCAAGGCTTCTGCTGGAGGTACCGTCTTCTGCTGGGTGTACCGACGGTTATTTCGATATCACTACTGGGAGTATCATCGCGTATAGCGACGACCATACCTGCAAATTTTTTTTTGGGCAGAGTGTTTTGTCTTTTGCTACAGCAACATTACCATGATGTTGCTTAACAAAAGACAATACACTCTATCCAAAGAAAAACCGAGTACATGTGATGTGTACTCTAATGACAACGGAAATATGATTTCATGAAACAAAGTATTATTGGACACAAAAGAGATAATCAGAATGAACTATGAACCATGTACAAAAGAAGTTATATATTTCAATAATGAAGCATGTACAAGAGTGTGGCAAACCACTGTCATATATGACGCTTTTACAAAATGTGGCAAAGCAACGTATTGCCATATGAAAATCAAATACAAAATATTGGTCTTCCAATCCCATACACATGCAAAGAATGTTCCATATCAACAGTCTTGCAACAAAGAACATTAATGGAATGAGATAAATTCACATGAAAATTACAAACAACAAGTAAAAACCAAGTTTATATATTAATTACCTCATCGCAAATGCTCCCATGAAACTACCGCACCGCGTCCTTTCAAGTCCTGCAATAGTGTAGTCAACTTATGACTATATCCGTAAGACTCCTCCGTTTGTGTTGGAGGACGACCCATTGCCAGCTCTTGAAACAAATATAAAAAGATTAGAGAAACATACATGAGAAATTTAACACAAATAAATTCAATAAATGAAATGGTACTTACAAACTCATGACGCATCGTGTCATATTCGTCGCTACCCAAATGTGATGGTCCAATCGTATCTAAACGTGTGGCTGTGGCATTTCGCTGCTGGCAATATCGATCAGGAGTCTACTGCTCCTCGTCACGAATCATGTCCCACTCCTCAGCAACTAACCATACAGGCTTTCGTAAGCCTTCTCTGAATGCATCACGTGCCTCGGATCGTCGATGGGACATGACCTCACGTGCGGTGTGCAGAATCCACTCTGAACTGACAATAGACTGTCCATCGGTTGGTCGGAACTCCTGGTAAATCATTTGTGTGATATAATTCTTCCAATCTTTATCCTCTTTACTCCATTTCAGCATGATGGAGTGTCCAAACTGGATGGAGCAAAGCTGTCGTATGCATGCACACCTTGCTTTGCCATCCGCATCCATCACCGGAGCTCCATCTCGGATACTATACACCTTGGAGTCATCATGGTTATGAGCACCCCAAGGTGTACGTGGTGTTCCACGTGGTGTACTGCGTGGCATACCTACATCTGAGGTACTCGTCCTAGGAGTAGAAGCGGGCGACACAACGTCCGTCGCACTACGTCCGCATTACATTATCTGTAGACCTGCTTTTTGTATGCCATGACATTAACTCAGCTATAGATATGCATCTAAACATGTTCTTAATTCGTGGAATGATAGGAAAGTGGCGAAGAACCTTTGTGGGGATAGCTTCGCCTACAACGTCTTCTCTAAATCTATTTTCTCTACACTTTGGACATACGTGGAGATGCTCATACTCATTCCGAAAGAGAATGCAATCATTCAGACAAGCATGAATTAAAGTATAATCCATTCCAATGGACTATAAAAGTTTTTTCGCATTTCCATGTGTTGGAGGCATGTCATTGCCCTCTGGCAAAAATTGATCTTTAAGAAGCCTGTAAGAAGCAATTAAAATGATATTAGTAACTGAAGTTATTGTGATACAACAATGAAAGCCAATTTGTTCTCCACTTACCTGAACAATTCAGTGACACTACTATCTGACCATCCATAAATGGATTGCAGATTGAGCATCGTGAGTGAAGCATGTAGTAGAGATATCTTTGCTCCATTGTAAAGTGGTAAACGAGCTAATCTTCGCATGTTTTCATATTCTTCATCAACTTCTGATCGTGGAATTTCTGTTGTGTCCATCTCGACACCTTCTTCACCATCATGATCTTCGTCCATCTCATAAAATGCTTCAAGCATCTCTTCAATATGTTCATTCTGTGTAATATTATTAGTGCTTGCTTGTACGTCTAAGTCCTTTTTTGCTCTCTTTTGTCCACGAGAGGTTACCGGTGCAATGTTGTTTGGGTCCATTTGCTCACCTAGAGGACCATGCGAATGATAACGTAGGTTTTTCAGTCGACTCCTATCAAAGGATCCATGCTCTCTAACATGTGCAGTACAAATCCGTCGTTTCCGATAAATTTGATACTTCCACTGTGTGCAAGGACATGCCATTCTCTCTTCAGGATCCAAAGCCATCTGCTATAATATGGACATTTTAGAACATTTGTTTTTTTATTAAACCTAAAAATCTAACTCTTAAAGACTTAAATCTGAAATACTAAACCTAAATACTTAAATACCTAAAAAAACTTAAAACCCTAATCTATATAGTTATCCTATTTTATCTATATATTTAAAATTTTTTTTCCCTTAATTGAGTTATATGTATGCCTAAACCCTAAAACCATAATCTAAATGACCTAGACCTAATATATATATATATATATATATATATATATATATATATATATATATATATATATATATATATATATATATATATATATATATATATATATATATATATATATATATGTATATATATGTGTATATGTATATATATGTGCATATAGATCGGTGTATAAGTATGTGTGTTTGTGTATTGTATATATATTCACTCTATTTAAAATGATTAAATTTAAATCTATTTTTATATATTTAATCATATAATTTCATTTATTTATTTAAAATACTTGTTCTTATCATATTTTATTATCTATATAATTATCCTACCTTATATATAATTTATATATTCAGATTTTTTCCTTACTTAATTCTATTTTTATATATTTAATTATAAAGATTTAATTAATTTTTTTAAAACACTAGTTCTTTTATATTTATTTATATATATAATTATCCTATTTTATATATATATTTATTTATATATTCGGATTTTTTCATTACGTAATTGTATGTTTATATATTTAAGTATATATATTTAATTAAATTATTTAAAACACTAGATCTTTTTATATTTATTTATTTATATAATTGTCTTATTTTATATCTATATTTATATATATATTAAGATTTTTTCCTTATGTAATCATATTTTTATATATTTAATTATATATATTTAATTAAATTATTTAAACACTAGTTCTTTTTATATTTATTTATGTATATAATTATCTTATTTTATATATATATATATATATATATATATATTTATATATTCAGATTTTGTTCGTATGTAATCTTATTTTTATATATTTAATTTTATATATTTAATTATATATATTTAATTAAAACTCTAATCTTAAAATTCTAGATCTAAAATATGTGAATTTTTGTATGCATGTGTATCTACACGTATATATGTAATATATGTGTATGTGTATGTGTGTATATATGTTATGTGTTGATATATTTAGGTAGTGATGTGTGTGAACACTCTAGGACCGCCGGGGCACTTTTTTCCCTCTTTAGGAGGTTTTTTTCCCCCGGCTTGTATATATGCCGATTGCCCTAATGGGCTACTTATCTTTGTACATTCTCTAGTAATACATTCAGTCTTGTGTGTTGTGCTCCAAGCTTCTTCTTCTTCCTTGTGCTGTTCGCGTGCTTCCGCAAACGTCTAACTCCAACAATTGGTATCAGAGCAGGTCGTTGCTTCTTCTAGGGCGCCGTCGACACTCCTCCGTTTGCAGTCTCAGATTCGCATAAAATTTGGTGAACATATTACCTCGCAGCGCAGTTTCTTCTCTTCACTCGAGCCTGCCCCTACAGGGAATACTGTCACATGCGCCAATAACTCCTCTTATCCTGTTATGGGAGTTGGTAAGATCATTCTGACTACTGCTGATGGTAGTTCTTTCACTTTGTCAGATGCTTTATTTGTGCCAGGGATCAAAAAGAACCTGTTATCAGTTTCTGCATTAGCCAAGATTGGCTTGGTTGTGAAATTCGTTGATGACAGGTGTACAGTCCATGATCTCTCAAATGGCGATGTGATTATTGCTTCTGGCATTTTATGTCGTGGGCTGTATAAGCTCATAGACTATGAAAGATCTGTGAATGATTCGGCATGTGCAGTTCATGATTCTCAGGCTATGTCAGAAGCAAAGCTTTGGCATGCACGCTTTGGTCATCTGAATTTTGCTAGTTTCTTATGCCTGCAGAAATATGAAATGGTGTCCTCTTTGCCCAAACTTGAGGCACCTGGAAAACATGTTTGTGAAGGCTGTATTTGGGCAAAATGCAGCATTCTTCCTTTCCAAAAGATGGTTCAGTTCGGGCTATGCAGAAATTGCAGCTTGTACATAGTGATGTCTGTGGTCCTATGCAGACACCCTCTTTTGGAAATTACCTTTACTTCGTGACTTTCATTGATGATTTTTCCAGGCATGCATGGGTATATCCACTCAAAGCAAAGTCCGAAGTGTTCATGTGCTTCAAACAGTTTTTGGTTTTGGCTGAAAATCTGTCAGCATGTAAAATGGGCACCCTCCGTTCTGATCGAGGGGGGGAACATATGTCTTCAGATTTTAATGCATTTCTGGCTGAACGTGGGATAAAACACCAGTGTACAGTGCCGTATACACCTCAACAGAATGGAGTTGCTGAACGAAAGAACAGGTCACTCATGGAGATGGCGAGGTGCATGGTCAAAAGTCAGGCTTTACCACATAGTTTCTGGCTTGAGGCTGTCATGTGTGCAGCATATGTACTAAACAGGTGTCCCACCAAAGCGTTGCAGTCCATCACTCCATATGAGGCTTTGCATGACCGCAAGCCATCTGTTGCTCATCTGCGTGTTTTTGGTTGTTTGGCATATGCATTAGTGCCTGAACAACATCGCAGAAAATTGGATGATAAGGCAGTAAAATGTATTTTTGTTGGGTACAGTTCTAAAAGTAAAGGCTATCGTCTGTATCATCCACAGACTAAACTCATTCTGGTTAGCCGTGATGTTGTCTTTGTGGAAGATGCTATTCAGCCATTGCTTTCATGTACTAAGGAGACATCTGTTAGCTCCAAAGACATGTTTGATACTTTGATGCCTCTTTTTACAGGTGGACAGGCTAGCGTTGGTCCTAATGAGGCAACTTCTCAGCCTTTGCAAGTTTCATATGATGATGCAGATCATTCCATTTCTGATGCAGATTTACATGATGCACTTGTTGATGAGAGAGCTGATATTGAATAGGCAAAAACTATGCCAAAATGGCTGGTGCAGACTTTGCGTGACAGCAAATTAGATGCACCTTTGTCATATCATACTCGTTCAGGCTCTCATAGTACCTCCTTTGCATCAGATTGCTATGCTATGGCTGCATCTAGTCTCTGTGATGAGAATGAGCCTGTTTCTTTTGATGAAGCACAAAATTCAGAAAATTGGATGGCTGCTATGCAATCTGAATATGATGCTATAATGAAGAATGGTACATGGTCTTTATGTGACTTGCCTCCTGGCAAGAAGGCCATTGGCACTAACTGGGTATACAAGCTGAAGCGTAAACCTGATGGTACAGTTGACAGGTATAAGGCTAGGCTTGTTGCAAAGGGTTATGCGCAGGAAAGAGGCATTGATTTTGATGAGACCTTTGCACCTACATGTCGTATGACTACTGTTCGGAGCATTTGTGCACTTGCAGCCCATCATGGTTGGAATGTACATCGGTTGGACATTAAAACAACATTTCTGAATGGTGACTTGCATGAAGAAGTGTATGTTTTTCAGCCTCGTGGCTTTGTGCAGAAAGGGCATGAAAACCAGGTGTGCAGGTTAAAGAAGGCGTTATATCGTTTAAAGCAAGCACCACGTGCTTGGTATGAGAAAATACATGCCTATCTCATTGCACATGGTTTTGAGAACAGTCCAACTGAAAGCACCTTATATGTTAAGCGTGCTAATGATGTGCTTCTGATCATTGTTGTCTATGTAGACGACATGCTGCTCACTAGTCCTCTCGAGAAGCATATTGCTGATTTCAAGGCTGATTTGCATGCCTCATTTGAGATGTCTGATTTTGGGCATTTGCATCACTATTTGGGCATTCAGTTTATGCAAGTTGATGGTGGAATGGATTTGTGTCAAACGAAATATATTGACACATTATTGCAGCGTTTTGGCCTTGAAGACTGTAAGCCTATTGCCACTCCTATGGAGACAGGTTTACGATTGAGTCTTCATGATGCTGGAGATGCATTTGATGCTGTTCTCTATCAGCAGGCCGTTGGATGCTTGATTTACTTATGCATTACTTGGCCAGATATTCAGTTTGCTGTCTCACAGATGAGCAAGTTTATGCATTGCCCAGGAGTCACGCATTGGAAAGCGGTTAACCGCATCTTTCGCTACTTGAGTGGTACTCGGCTACTTGGGTTGTTTTATCCCAAGGGGGGATCACTACCGCCAGATTTGCATGCTTTTTCTGACTCAGATTGGGCTGGTTGCTATGACACTCGTGTGTCCACCAGTGGTTTTTGCTTCATGCTTGGTAGCTCATGTATATCTTGGTTGAGCAAGAAGCAGCCTACTGTGGCCACTTCCAGTTGTGAGGCTGAGTATAGGGCAGCTTTCACAGCGACTGTTGAGTGTGTGTGGCTCAGACGCCTTATGGCTGATTTGGGTGTTGGCCAGTCTTCTGCCACCACCATCTTCACTGACAGTTAGAGCGCATTGGCAGTTGCGAGGAACCCTGTGTTCCATGCTCGCACTAAGCACATTGAGGTGCATTATCACTATGTCAGGGAGAGGTTCTCTACTGGGGAGATCAGCTTGGCATATGTGCCCACGTAGGAGAACATTGCAGACCTTTTCACGAAGGCTCTGCCTAGGGAGAAGTTTGAAGCTTTCTGCAAAGCTTTGGGCTTACTTCCTTTTGTGGAGTGATTTCCACATAGCTCGGCACTTCCTTATACATGAGTGCCAGCTCCTTGTTCACCGCATCACTCCCAGGGGGGATTTGTTGATATATTTAGGTAGTGATGTGTGTGAACACTCTAGGACCGCCGGGGCACTTTTTATGCGAAAACACCCTGAGTATGCTCACCAAATTTTATGCGAATCTGAGACTGCAAATGGAGGAGTGTCGACGGCGCCCTAGAAGAAGCAACGACCTGCTCTGATACCAATTGTTGGAGTTAGACATCTGCGGAAGCACACGAACAACACAAGGAAGAAGAAGAAGCTTGGAGCACAACACACAAGACTGAATGTATTACTAGAGAATGTACAAAGATAAGTAGCCCATTAGGGCAATAGGCGTATATACAAGCCGGGGGAAAAAAACCTCCTAAAGAGGGAAAAAAATGCCCCGGCGGTCCTAGAGTGTTCACACACATCACTACCTAAATATATCAACAGAGATTCCTTCCTAAAGTGAAATCCATGCTTAATGTAAAATTATACATTACGTAATGAGTATATCTTGCTCCTCAATGAAATAAACCTAAGGAGAAATTCCCTTACCAAGTCAATGGCCAGGAAAAAAGGAAATGAGCAGTACCCGAACACATCTAAGTTCTTAAGTAACTTAGAAAAAATCTCGAGTTCAAATATTTCAATACAAACGTTAGCCTCAAGCAATGAATACATGAATATATCTAATCTCCTCAATAACTTAGTTTTTGAAGCAAAGATTTCTTTGACATGATCAAAATAGCATGAAGACATAAATATAAAAGAAGCTGGCATACTCAATGCTAACTCTACCTATAACAGATACATATAGATGGTTCCAAAACAAGACTTTGATGAGATATCTTAAGAAGATGACAAGCGAATACATTGAATGTCATCAATAACAAAGATGATATCTCAAAAAAGTTTTTTTGTGGCACACTCTTACACTATTTCAAAGAACCTACAATAATTCTCTAAGTATAACACATACTTAGAGATAGTTAATTGAAAAAGGATCTAAAAGAGTTCTTCATGATATATCCTAAATACGATGACACTCTAAGTCACTTTAAATCAAAGCTGGACATGGGTTATGGATCGGTTCAGAAAAAACTTTTTACTTGGTATGCCTGTCAATCTTCTCTTTGACATCGTGTTTTTGTGCTTAACCATTACATTTTGCCTACTCTTGTTTATTTCCTTTCTTGTTGGATGCCTAATAAAGCTCATATCAATAAGATTATTGGCCTTTTCATAAGGTCCCTTTGGGGGCGGGAGTTTTTTACATAATAAAATCCCTAAAGTTGCTTGGAAAATATATTTTTTACCTAGAAAAGAAGGGGAACTTAGAATCCTTTATCCTGTAAAAATGTCCTCTAACGTGTCTGTTAAATGGATAGCTAAGGCTTTGGATTCTCAAGACAGTTGGGCTCTATTAACAAAAAGGAATGTTCACAGATTTAGGTTGGCTGATTACAAAGCTTGGAATAATCATTCTATTTGGGATAGTATTGCTTCCCCCCACTCCTTCCTACCCACTCGCTCTAGCATGTGTTGTAGGATGTGGAATGTTTGGATGGATGTCAAAAAGTATGTTTGCCTAGATAACAGTTTCTTCGGTTTTCTTGACTTTTTCCTACAGGAAAGCTTGTTGACTGGCTCACTATCTCTTTGGAATAATGGAGATGTTGGGATGAGAGAACATAAATGTTATAAGCTTGGTTTCACCACCTGGAAAGATCTCACTAACAATGGTGAGATTCTATCTGAAGAGCAAATTATGGGTACTAATGCTTCTTATGGTTGTGTGCAGGTCCTCCTCAAGCATAGGAAAATGCTAGTGGACAGGGCTAACATTTCTCTGAGGAGAAGGAACATCTTGTTGTCTGATATTGCATAGGACATGCTACTGAAGTATAAGAAGAAAAGAGGGTCCATTTTACACATCCTCGCTAAGCTCAACAATAAATGGAAAGTCCATTGGAAGCCTAAAGAATGGTGTCATAGATTCCTCTGTATTTGGAGTTTTCCTTATAACATAAAACACTCTGTTTTGCTCTAGCTTATCCTGCACAATGCAGTGTGGTGTGGCAGCAAAGACAAGAAATACAATATTAATATTGGTGTATGTAAATTTTTTCACAAAGTGGAGGACGTCCCCCATCTCTTTCTCAATTGGTGGCATCCTTAAACCTATTGGTAAGCTTCTCATCCCTCTGTCTAAAGTACAATATTAAGATTAGCTACAAAGAGATTATTCTTGGCTGTTGTAACAAATTTGACTTTGTTCTGTGGATAATATGGAGAGCTCACATCCTTTGGCACATCTACAGGAGCACGAATGAATCTTCTTTCAACAATAGGGTTTCTAGATATTTTTTTGTCTCCTGCTATAAGGGCCTCAAAAGAATTAGGCAACAATGTATAGCCCCTATGTCTACTGGCCTGTGTTGGCCTATTTGTGCATGTATGTTCATGCATGTGTGTTAGTGCATGTTATGTATGCATGCGTGTTTGTGCATGTATGTTCATGCATGTGTCTTAGTGCATGTTATGCATGTATGTGTGTTACTGCATATTAGTATGCATGTGATGTATGTTAGCATATGTAGTATGTATGTTAAAGTGTATGAAGCCTATGTATGTATATGAATTATAAGATGTATGCTTAATTAATATATTAATGAATGTTTGAGGCATGTACAAGTTTATATTGCATGAGTGATTAGTGTTCATGTGTGCATGAATGAGTTATGTATATTATAATGTGTATATTGAAATAAATGTATGTACTTATCATATATATGTATAAGAAAAGTTAATTAACTTATATTAACCTGAGTTTTTAATATTTTACGTTTAATGAGTGTTTAGTATTTTATGAAAGCATACTTATGGTTCTCACGTTAATTTTTAGATGCTATTTTGCGGCTTCTGTTGATGACGGATTGATGAACTAAAAGAGTAGAAAATGAAATTATATTAAGCTAGAATTCTGTTGTTTGGTTTTGTATAGATCATGTTAATTTTCAAATGATATGCAGCCTCTGTTGAAGACGAACTGAAGAAGTGGAGAGTGGAAAAGAAATATTACTTAGCTGGAATTCTATTATTTAGTTTGTGTAGGATATCATTCATGTAAACAGTTTATATAATATTAATCTATTTTCATTTTATCTTATATGTCTGACAAAGCTTCATCTAGTAGTACTTCTTTACCTCCATCTTTGTTTGAAATACTTTCTCCTAGTCCATTAGAAGTTAATGATACACAAATTGAAGAATTAGTTAAGGATAAAATTGTAGAGGAAACTTTGCATTCAATAGAGATTGATCGTAGACTGTCTAGAGTATTACGTTTAATTTCCATTGTTCTACCTAGTTCTGAAAATAGTGAAAATCTATTCCCTCCATCCGTAGCTAGAAGTAATAATAATTCTCAAATAGATTCAAACGTAACATGAATCATAAAAGATAAAGTAACTAGTGAAGAGTTAATCCTTCCATCCTATATAGACGTAGTCAATAGATATAGAAACACTTTTCCTTATGGTCCTTAGTTAAAAATACTTGTTTTGCATAGACACCTTGTGTGCCAATTAGTGAGACGATTGAATTGATCCACCAGTCGTCACAAATCGCTGCCACATTTGAACCTGAGGTGAACAATGGCTCAGTAGGACAGGTATAATTTCTTTTCCTTCTTGCATATGCACTAGTTTTATTTAGGTTACGTGGTTGTAGAAGTTGTGGTGATTCATCTTTTAGAGGTAGAACTCTCAAACCTTGTAATTGCCTGGGTGTTGAGGGCTGAGCTTATGCTCTGAGCACCTCCATGGGAATCGGCAAATAGATTAGCTTCCTCTCACCACCCTTACCATCAAGTACTTGAAGAGTTAGGTTTGCACACACAGCACTTAGTTTCTTTGTATTAGGCATTTTCTTACTCAACAAATGTATACTTGAAATTAGCACATGCACACTAGCTTCTTCATCAACTGTCAGGTATAATTTCTAAACTTGAATATGTTTGATACTATTTAAGTAGGACTTTATGAGAAATTAAGATATTAGGAATTGTTAGATTAGTATGACTTTAGTTTGAAAATTTAAAAATAATTTTCATTTGAGAGAGAGAGAGAGGGAGAGGGAGGGAGGGAGGGAGGGGGAGAGAGAGAGAGAGAGAGAGAGAGAGAGAGAGAGAGAGAGGGGAGAGAGGGAGAGAGAGAGAGGGGGAGAGAGAGAGAGAGAGAGAGAGAGAGAGAGAGAGAGAGAGAGGGAGGGAGAGAGAGAGAGAGAGAGAGAGAGAGAGAGAGAGAGAGAGAGAGAGAGAGAGAGAGAGAGAGAGAGGGAGAGAGAGAGGATGGGAGTGAGGGAGGGGGAGAGAGAGAGAGAGAGAGAGAGAGAGAGAGAGAGAGAGAGAGAGAGAGAGAGAGAGAGAGAGAGAGAGAGAGAGAGAGAGGAGAGTGGGTAGAGAGAGAGAGAGAGAGAGAGAGAGAGAGAGAGAGAGAGAGAGAGAGAGAGAGAGAGAGAGAGAGAGAGAGAGAGAGAGAGAGAGAGAGAGAGAGAGTGGAGGGAGGGAGAGGGATGGAGAGGGAGGGAGTGGGGCAAAGAGAGAGAGAGAGAGAGAGAGAGAGAGAGAGAGAGAGAGAGAGAGAGAGAGAGAGAGAGAGACAGAGAGAGAGAGAGATGGAGAAAGAGAGATATTGTAGTTAGACATCTATGAAAGCACGTGAACAGCACAAGGAAGAAGATGAAGTTTGGAGCACAACACATAATATTGAATGTATTACTAGTGAACGTACAAAGATAAGTAGACCATTAGGGTAACAGGTGTATATAAAAGGAGGGGGAACAAACCTCCTAAATAGGGAGAAAAGTGCCCTGACGGTCCTACTATGTTCAGACACATCACTACCTAAATATATCAACAAATCCCCCCCGGGAGTGATGCGGTTAACAAGGAGTTGGCACTCATGTATAAGGAAGAACCAAGCTATGTGGAAATCACTTCACAAAAGGAAGTAAGCCGAGAGCTTTGCAAAGAGCTTCAAACTTCTCCTGAGGGAGAGCCTTTGTGAAAAGGTCCGCAATGTTGTCCTACATGGGCACCTTTGCCAAGGTGATCTCTCCAGGAGAGAACCTCTCCTTGACATAGTGATAATGCACCTCAATGTGCTTAGTCCAAACATGGTGGTGGCACAAGACTGACCAACACCCAAATCAGCTATAATACATCTGAGCCACGCACACTCAATAGTCGTTGTGAAACCTGCCCTGTACTCACCCTCATAACTGGAAGTGGTCCTAGTAGCCTGCTTCTTGCTTAGCCAGGATATGCATGAGCTACCAAGCATGAAGCAAAAACCACTAGTGGACACATGAGTGTCATAGCAACCAACCTAGTGAGAGTCAAATAAAGCATGTAAATCTCGCGGTAGTGATCCCTCTTGGGATAAAACAACCTAGGAAGTCGGGTACCACTCAAGTAGTGAAAGATGCACGTAACCACCTACCAACGCTTGACACGTGGGAAATGCATAAACCTACTCATCTGTGAGTCAACAAACTGAATAGCTCGCCGAGTAATGCATAAGTAAATCAAGCATCCAACAGCCTAGTGATAGAGAACGACATCAAATGCATCTCCAACATCATGAAGACTCAATCGTAAACCTATGTCCATAGGAGTGGCAACAGGTTTACAATCTTCAAGGCCAATAAGCTGTAATAATGTGTCAATACATTCCATTTGACACAATGACATTCCACCATCAACATGTATAAACTAAATGCCCAAATAGTGATGCAAATGCCCCAAATCAGACATCTCAAATGAGGCATGCAAAGCAGCCTTAAAATCAGAAATATACCCACTTTGTGCCAATGGCCTTCTTGCTAGGAGGGAAGTCACATAAGGACCACATATCATTCTTCATTATAGCATCATATTCAGATTGCATACTAGCCATTCAATTTTCTGAATTTGTGCTTTGTCAAATGAAACAGGCTCATTCTCATCATAGAGACTGGATGCATCCATAGCATAGCAATTTGATGCAAAAGAGGCACTATGAGAGCTTAAACGAGTATGATATGACAGAGGTGCATCTAATTTGCTATCATGCAAAGTCTACACCAGCCATTTTGGCATAGTTTTTGCCTCCTCAATATGAGCTCTCTCATCAACAAGTGCATCATGTAAATCTGCATAAAAAATGGGATGATTTGCACTATCACATGAAGCCTGCAAAGGTTGAGAAGTTCCCTCATTAGGACCAACACTAGACTGTCCACTTGTAAAAAGAGGCAGCAAAGTATCATACATGTCTTTGGAGCTAACAAATGTTCCCTTAGTACATGAAAGCAATGGATGAATAGCATGTTCAACAAAAACAACATCACAGCTAACGAGAATGCATTTAGTCTTTGGATGATAAAATGATAGCTATTACTTTCAGAACTGTACCCAACAAAAATACATTTTACTACTTTATCATCCAATGTTCTATAATGTTGTTAAGGCACTAAGGTATATGCCAAACAACCAACAACACACAGATGAGCAACAGATGGCTTACAATCATGCGAAGCCTCATATGGAGCGATAGAATCTAGTGCTTTAGTGGGACACTTGTTAAGTACATATGCTGCACACATGATAGCCTCAAGCCAGAAACTATGTGGTAAAGCCTAACTCTTCACCATACACCTCGTCGTCTCCATGAGTGACCTGTTCTTCCGTTCAGCAACTCCATTCTGTTGAGGTGTATACAACACTGTACACTGGTGTTTTATCCCATTTTCAGCAAAAAATCCATTAAAATCAGAAGACATATATTCCCCCCCTTGATCGAAATGGAGGGTGCCCATTTAACAAGCTGACAGATTTTCAGCCAGAACCAAAAATTGTTTGAAGCACATAAACACTTTCTACTTTGCTTTCAATGGATATACCCAAGTATGCCTCGAAAAATCATCAATGAAAGTCACGAAGTAGAGATAGTTTCCAAAAGAGGGTGTCTGCATAGGACCACATACATCACTATGAACAAGCTACATTTTTTGTGAAGCTTGAATAGAACCATCTTTTGGGAAAAAGGAATGCTACATTTTTCCCAAAATACAGCCTTCATATACATGCTTTTTGGGTGCTCAAGTTTGGGCAAAGAGGAAACCATTTCAGATGTGATAGGACATTTTTCAACATTGTGCACAATGTTCCATAGTCCTTTTGCAACCAAGACATGTCGCATTATATAATCCCATAATGGGTAGTTCGTACCATCCACCCTCAACAACCAACATACAGAATACATCACTACTTTCAATGATGGCCGGTGACTAGAATACATTGATGTAGTAAATTGATTGTATCTCAAAAATTTGAACCGAATTGCCCAGATGAATTCTACTAAACATGTAGCAGACTTTGAGATTCTTATTGTGGCGAATCAAAACTGGTATATACCTTTGGCACAAAAAGATGAAATAGCTATGGAAGCAGTGTGATAGTGTGCTTCAAGGCCGAAACAAGCTTAGATCATGATTTCCACACCACATAGCAAAGATCTTTTTATCCCGAAACACCCTGAGTATGCTCAACAAAATTCATCTGAATCTAAGGTTGCAATTGGAGAGTTGTCCACTGCTCCCTAGATGAAGTGATGACCTTCTCTAATACCGATTGTTGAAGCTAGACATCTAAGAAAGCATGCAAACAACACAAGGAAGAAGATGAAGCTTTGAGCACAACACACAATACTGAATGTATTACTACCGAATGTACAAAGATAAGTAGCCCATTAGGCTAACAAGAGTATATAAAAGCTAAGGGGGAAAAACCTCCTAAAGAGGGAAAAAAGCGCCCGGGTAGTCCTAGTGTGTTCACACACATCACTACCTAAGTATATGAGAGAGAGAGAAAGGGAGGGAGGGAGGGAGGGAGGGTGGGAGGGGGAAATAGAGAGAGAGAGAGAGAGAGAGAGAGAGAGAGAGAGAGAGAGAGAGAGAGAGAGAGAGAGAGAGAGAGAGAGAGAGGGAGAGACAGAGAGAGGGAGAGAGGGAGAGAGGGAGAGAGGGAGAGAGAGAGGGGGAGAGAGAGAGGGAGAGAGAGAGGGAGAGAGGGAGGGAGGGAGAGAGGGAGAGAGGGGCAGAGGGGAGAGAGAGAGAGAGAGAGAGAGAGAGAGAGAGAGAGAGAGAGAGAGAGAGAGAGAGAGAGAGAGAGAGAGAGAGAGAGAGAGAGAGAGAGAGAGAGAGAGAGAGAGAGAGAGAGAGAGAGAGAGAGAGAGAGAGAGAGAGACAGAGAGAGAGAGAGAGAGAGAGAGAGAGAGAGAGAGAGAGAGGGAGAGAGAGAGAGAGAGGAGGGAGAGAGAGAGTGAGAGGGAGAGGGGGGGGAGAGAGAGAGAGAGAGAGAGAGAGAGAGAGAGAGAGAGAGAGAGAGAGAGAGAGAGAGAGAGAGAGAGAGAGAGAGAGAGAGAGAGAGAGAGAGAGAGAGAGAGAGAGAGAGAGAGAGAGAGAGAGAGAGAGAGAGAGAGAGAGAGAGAGAGAGAGAGAGAGAGAGAGAGAGAGAGAGAGAGAGAGAGAGAGAGAGAGGGGGGGGGAGGGAGGGAGGGAGGGAGGGATGGAGGGAGGGAGGGAGGGAGGGAGGGAGGGAGGGAGGGAGGGAGGGAGGGAGGGAGGGAGGGAGGGAGGGAGGGAGGGAGGGAGGGAGGGAGGGAGGGAGGGAGGGAGGAGGAGAGAGAGGAGAGAGAGAGAGAGAGAGAGAGAGAGAGAGAGAGAGAGAGAGAGAGAGAGAGAGAGAGAGAGAGAGAGGGTGGGAAGGAGGGAGAGGGAGGAAGAGAGAGGGAGGGGGGGAGGGAGAGGGTGAGAGAGAGAGAATGTTGTATAACTATGGGTCAAAGTGGCCAAAGACATGGGTTTTGAGGGTCCAAACTTGGAGGACCCTTGGAGTCTATTCGAAAACCCTTGGAAAAGCGTCTCCAAGTGTATATTTTGAACCCTTGAGTTATTTGGATTTTTTTTTCTCCCGATTGAACGGTTCTGACCCTTAGGATTGATATTTCCTAAGGGCATGATAGTTAACGCTTAGGGAGGCCTCTCAAACCTTGAGACTTGTATGTACAAGCTTGGCAGAAATCCTTATAGGATCCATGTGAGGGCCATGGTGAAGCTTGGGAGAAATCCTTTTAGGATCCATGTGAGGTCCATGGTGATTCCATGTGATTTCCAAGGTTAGAAGGCCTTGGATTAGAATCCATGTGGAGAGGACATTTGGCAAGTTCTCCTCACCTTTCCTCCTTTGGACTTGTGGGAGAAATCCTTTTAGGATCCATGTGAGGGCCATGGTGATTCCATGTGATTTCCGAGGTTAAAGGCCTTGGACTAGAATCCATGTGGAGAGGACATTTGGCAAGTTCTCCTCACATTTTCTCCTTTGGACTTGAGGTATATATATGGGTGGAGTTGGTTGGGTGGATACGTGCATCTCTCACCCCTTGTAGCCTAGACTAGTTTAATTTACTTAATGGTTCTTAGTCTTCAATAAACATTGGTATGTGGAGCCGTTTATTCGTCTCCATTTATTCATTGTAGCTTTTCTCAAGGTAAGCATCTCCATTTATTTATTGTCGGTGTATTGGTACAAAAGTTTTATTCGTTGTAGCTTTTCTCAATGTAAGCATCTCCATTTATTCGTTATAGGTGTATTGGTACAAAACGAGAAACACCACATTGGTATGTAGAGCCATTTATTCGTCTCAGTTTATTTGTTGTAGCTTTTCTCAAGGTGAGCATCTCCATTTATACGTTGTGGGTGTATTGGTACAAAATCAGTTTGTCGTGGGTTGCCTCGTAATTTTCTATACCCACTTTGTGTCAATACATCGAGCATGACTCAGAACAGAATCATTCATACCCACACACCCAACGTGATTGCATAGATTCATGAAGTCACGGAGAGCTCCGTCTTCTGTATGTTTGCAAAGCCAAAATGCTCGCTGTCGGAAAGAATTTATTCCTCTTAAAATATTATTAAAAATTAAAAGATTAATTGATTGAAATAAGTTTGAATAATTTATGAAAATTTTGACTTATGTTTGATTTTAATCTTTTGCAGGATAAAAAGTTTGATGATTAGTACAAAGACGAGAAGTATTTATCAAGGTGTTTTTTAATGAAGTTGTGGGTATAGATTAAAAATTAAAGGTTAGTCAAGGGTTTATCTAAGTTTTGAAAGTAAATTCAAGGGTATTTAAGGGTCAAATGTAGGTTTTGAACATGTTTATAAGGTTCAAGCTTAATTTCAAGGTTAATTAACGGTTTATTTAATAAGTCTAGAGGGTTTTGGAAGGATAGAAGGTTACTTTAAGGGTTAGTCAAGGGTTTATCTAAGTTTTGAAAGCTAATTCAAGGGTACTTAAGGGTCAAATGTAAGGTTTGAACATGTTTTATAGGGTTTAAGTTTAATTTCAAGGTTAATTAAGGGTTTAATTAATAAATATAGAGGATTTTGGAAGGTTAGAAAATTAGGTTAAGGGGTAGTTGGGGTTAAAAACATGGTTTAAGGTTAGTTTAAGGGTAAACCTATGGTTAAAAGGTTAATTTAGTAGGTTTTAGACTCTAAATGAATTAATAAATAGGGTAAATATAATAAATGTAACCTTAGCAAAATATGTTAAACATAAATGATTAATTAAATATGTTAATTAGTAATTGACATTATTTAATTAACACTAAGGTTATGTAAATATATTTAAATTTATTAATTGATAGGTTTAATTTATTCGAAAGTGAATAAATAATTGAAAAGGAATTGAAGGGTTGCATTTATTAAAATCTAAATGGATGGTAAAGGTCTAAGGTCAAGAGAATATTTAATTTGAGTGGTTATTGAGTATTTTTGGGAAAAGATATGGAGAAAAAAACCCACGCCTAAATTTTGGTTGGAGTGAAGTTGAGTGATGTGGAGTAAATGTAGGCAGCATGCTTCCGTTATCTTAGGGAAAATGTGGGCAATGGTGGGCTACTCTCATCTATATAACGAGGGGAGTCATATTCACATGCTCATGTTAATTTCCAAGTACTCTATTTACTCTATGCTCTAGGCTATGGTTGTTTGTGCACTGATTTCCATGCTGTCCTTATGGCAAGAGGAGAGAGAAAGCCATCTCTCTTGCTTTTTGCAAATCATTTAATTCAAAGCAATTTTTTTTGCTTTTTTAATTCAGTCATCACAGAGATAATGAGGGACGTTTTTTTTTTCCTTTTTTTCCTTATTTTCTTCTTTCCTTTCTTTCTTTTTCATTTTTTATTTTCCTTCCCCTTTTCTCCTCTTTCTTTTCCTCTTCTTCCTTCTTTTTTTTCTTTCCTCTTCTTTCATGTCTTTCTTTCACCCTCCCTTTCTCTCTCCTCTCTACCGACGGTGCAGCAGCGCTGCACGCGCAGTATAGAAAGAGAGAGAGAGAGAGAGAGAGAGAGAGAGAGAGAGAGAGAGAGAGAGAGAGAGAGAGAGAGAGAGAGAGAGAGAGAAAGAGAGAGAGAGAGAAAGAGAGGTTTTGTCTTTTTCTTTTATATTTTTATTCATTTTTTTATTATTACACTTTTTTATTCTCCTTCCTTTCCCCTCCCTATAGCCGACAGCGGCCCATGCTGAAAGAGAGAGAGAGAAAGAGAGAGAGAGAGAAAGAGAGAGAGAGAGAGAAAGAGAGAGAGAGAGAGAGAGAGAGAGAGAGAGAGAGAGAGAGAGAGAGAGAGAGAGAAAGAGAGAGAGAGAAATAGAGAGAAGGGTTTTTTTGGGCTTTTTTTATTTACTGTCTTTTATATTTTATTTTAAGATTTTATTACATATTCTATGTTCTACTAATTCATAATTTATATGTTTTATTTTCTTAAATTAATATAATTAATGCATGAAATAAATATGAATTATAAATGTATAGTTATGAATGAAAATGATTTATTTATTTATGAATATATATGATTTATGTATAAGTATTTATGTATGTTTATGAATGTATATTTATTTATATATGTATGTGAATATATATGTTTTGATATATGTATGTTTAAGTATGTACTTATGTGTGTATGTTTTAATTAGTTTATTTTTATGTACTAAGTGTTAATGTTTTTCCATTTAATTTATGAGATGCATATGCATTAAGTATGAGATGAATGATATGAATGAATAATGAACTTATTAAGAAATGGAGGGTGTGAAGGGTATGCGTGTGTGTTTATTTAATTAAATTGATTTCATATATATAATTTGAATTCCTAAACCTTTTTTATGAGTTTAAGGTTACCAAAAGGAGGATCCATTTAGCCATTATCCCTTATCTTTCTCAAAGATTTCATCATATTTATCCACTTTCCCCTTATCCAATCATTTATCCTATCTAAGCATAACTTTTCATTACCTTCTTTATCCATTAGTCAAGCTTCACCAATGCCTTATTTGCTAGATTAGGATAGAAACTTATTAGAAATGCATTAGATTTAATGAATGTTTGTACCCATGTTAGTAAATGTAAGACATGTTATGCATGCATAGTTAATGCATGTATGTTAAATGTTAGTGCATGTACCCATGATAAATGTTAGGCATGTCAGTTAATGTTAGGGCATGTACCCATGATAAATGTTAGGCATGTTAGTGAATGTTAGGCACGTTAGTTAATGTATGCATGTTAGATGTTAGGAAGTGTATGTAAAAGTTAGGAATGTTAATGCATATTACAAGTTAGATAGTGCATAGATGTTAGATGTTAGTACATGCATATGCTAATGCACATTACATGTTAATGCATGTTAGTTAATGTATGTATGTTAGATGTTAGGTAGTGTGTGTAAGAGTGTGCATGTTGTGTATGCATGTGTGTTTGTGCCTGTATGTTCATGCATGTGTGTTAGTGTATGTTATGCATGTATGTGTGTTAGTGCATATATGTTCATGCATGTGTGTTTGTGCATTTATGTTCATGCATGCGTGTTAGTGCATGTTATGTATGCATGTGTGTTTGTGCATGTATGTTCCTGCTTGTGTATTAGTGCATGTTATGCATGTATGTGTGTTAGTGCATGTTAGTATGCATGTGGTATATGTTAGCATATGTAGTATGTATGTATATGTATGTTAAAGTGTATGAAGCCTATGTATGTATATGAATTATAAGATGTATGCTTAATTAATGTATGAATGAATATTTGATGCATGTACAAGTTTATAGTGCATGAGTGATTAGTGTTCATGTGTGCATGAATGAGTTATGTATATTATAATGTGTATATTAAAATAAATTATGTACTTATGATATATATGTATTAGAGAATTTATTTAACTTAAATTAACCTGAGTTTTTAATATGTTCAGTTTAATGAGTGTTTAGTATTTTATCAATGCATACTTATGGTTCTCATGTTAATTTTCAGATGCTATTTTGCGGCTAGTGTACACACGAGTGGCATAGCAACCAGCCCAATCAGAGTCAGAAAAAGCATGCAAATATGGCGGTAGTGATCCCCCCCTGAGATAAAAAGACCCAAGTAGCCGAGTACCACTCAAGTAGCGAAAGATGCACTTAACCGCCTGTCAATGCTTCACTCCTGGGCAATGCATAAACCTGCTCATCTGCGAGACAGCAAACTGAATATCTGGCGGAGTAATGCATAAGTAAATCAAGCATCCAACAGCCTGCTAATAGAGAACAACATCAAATGCATCTCTAGCATCATGAAGACTCAATTGTAAACCTGTCTCCATAGGAGTGGCAATAGTCTTACAGTCTTCAAGGCCAAAACGCTGCAATAATGTCTCAATATATTTCATTTGACACAAAGCCATTCCACCATCAACTTGCATAAACTGAATGCCCAAATAGTGATGCAAATGCCCCAAATCAAACATCTCAAATGAGGCATGCAAATCAGCCTTGAAATCAGCAATATGCTTCTCAATAGGACCAGTGAGCAGCATGTCGTCAACATAGAGAACAATGATCAGAAGCACATCATTAGCACGCTTAACATATAAGGTGCTTTCAGTTGGACTGTTCTCAAAACCATGTGCAACCAGATAGGCATGTATCTTCTCATACCCAGCACGTGGTGCTTGATTTAAACCATATAATGCCTTTTTTTACCTGCACACTTGGTTTTCATGCCCTTTTTGCACAAAGCCACGGGGATGAAAAGCATACACTTCTTCATGCAAGTCACCATTCAAAAATGCTATTTTAATGTCCAACTGATGTACATTCCAACCATGATGGGCTGCAAGTGCACAAATACTCCGAATAGTAGTCATACGGCATGTAGGTCCAAAGGTCTCATCAAAATGAATGCCTCTTTCCTGCGCATAACTCTTTGCAACAAGCCTAGGCTTATACCTGTCAGCTGTACCATCACGTTTACGCTTCAACTTGTATACCCACTTAGTGCCAATGGCCTTCTTGTCAGGAGGAAAGTCACATAAAGACCATGTACCATTCTTCATTATAACATCATATTTAGATTGCATAGCAGCCATCCAATTTTTTGAATTATGTGCTTCATCAAAAGAAACAGGCTCATTCTCATCACAGAGACTAAACACAGCTATAGCACAGCAATCTGATGCAAAGGAGGCACTATGAGAGCCTCAAAGAGTACGATATGACAAAGATGCATCTAATTTGTTGTCACGCAAAGTTTGCACCAGCCATTTTGGCATATTTTTTGCCTGCTCAATATTAGCTCTCTCATCAACAAGTGCATCATGTCAATCTGCATAAAAAATGGAATGATCTACATCATCATATGAAACTTGCAAAGGCTGAGAAGTTGCCTCATTAGGACCAGCACTAGAATGTCCACCTCTAAAAAGAGGCATCAAAGTATCATACATTTCTTTGGAGCTAACAGATGTCTCCTTAGTACATGAAAGCAATGGCTGAATAGCATCTTCAATAAAGACAACATCACGGCTAACTAGAACGCGTTTAGTCTCTGGATGATAGAGACGATAGCCTCTACTTTCAGAACTCTATCCAACAAAAATACATTTTACTTCCTTATCATCCAATTTTCTACGATGTTGTTCAGGCACTAGTGCATATGCCAAACAACCAAAAACATGCAGATGAGCAACAGATGGCTTGCGGTCATGCCA
The DNA here is from genome assembly GCA_020310875.1 of Ceratopteris richardii. Classification (NCBI taxonomy): domain Eukaryota; kingdom Viridiplantae; phylum Streptophyta; class Polypodiopsida; order Polypodiales; family Pteridaceae; genus Ceratopteris; species Ceratopteris richardii. The sequence continues at coordinate 64,839 of MU260824.1, read as the reverse complement.
AGCCTCATATGGAGTGATAGACTGCAACGCTTTAGTGGGACACTTGTTCAGTACATATGTTGCACACATGACAGCCTTAAGCCAGAAACTATGAGGTAAAGCGTGACTTTTGACCATACACCTCGCCATCTCCATGAGAGACCTATTCTTTTGTTCAGCAACTCCATTCTGTTGAGGTGTATATGGCACTTTACACCGGTGTTTTATCCCACGTTCAGCCAAAAATGCATTAAAATTAGAAGACGTATACTCCCCCCCTCGATCAGAACGGAGGGTGCCCATTTTACATGCTGATAGATTTTCAGCCAAAACCAAAAACTGTTTGAAGCACATGAACTTTTGGACTTTTCTTTGAGTGGATATACCCATGCATGCCTAGAAAACTCATCGAGGAAAGTCACAAAGTAAAGGTAATTTCCAAAAGAGGGTGTCTGCATAAGACCACAGACATCACTACGTACAAGCTCTAATTTCTGTGTAGCCCGAACTGAACCATCTTTTGGAAAGGAGGAACGCTGCATTTTGCCCAAAATACAGTCTTCACAAACATGTTTTCTAGGTGCCTCAAGTTTGGGCAAAGATGACACCATTTTAGATTTCTGCAGGCATAGCAAACTAGCAAAATTCAGATGACCAAAGCGTGCATGCCAAAGCTTTGCATCTGACATAGCTTGAGAATCATTTACTACACATGCCCACGTCATAAAATGCGAGAAGCAATAATCACATCGCCATTTGACAGATCATGAACTGTACACCTGTCATCAATAAATTTCACAACCAAGGCAATCTTGGCTAATGCAGAAACTGATAATAGGTTCTTTTTGATCCTTGGCACAAATAAAGCATCTGACTAAGTGAAAGGACTACCATCAGCAGTAGTCAAAATGATCTTAGCAACTCCCATAACAGGATAAGAGGAGTTGTTGGCGCATGTAATAGTATTCCCTGTAGGGGCAGGCTCGAGTGAAGAGAAGAAACAGCGCTGCAAGGTAATATGTTTGGTAGCCCCACTGTCAAAATACCAAACATCTGAGTCTGCTGCAGACATGCACTGCTCATGAGAAGATGGGTCAAAACTGCAGACAGTAGTAAATGCCCATTCTTCTTCCTACACAAGATTTATAGATTCTGGTTTTTGGTGTAGAGGCCTCTGCATCAACCATTCCAACCTCTTTCTTCTTTGCCTCTTTAGCAGCTAGTTTTGGACAGTTCTTTATGATATGATCATTCCCTTTACAGTACTTACAAAACAATTTGTGCTTTTCTGATTTCTTCTCATCTTTATCTTCCTTCTTTGAATATGCAGAATTAGCAGATTTCTGCTTACTACTTGAAGAGCTCCATTTTCGTTTGCCCTTCTGACTAGCCAAGAAAGCTTGATCTGCAACTCGCATAATGGACCTGTTCTGCCTGGACTGATCTTCCTGAACAGAACAGAGACTAACTCCTCAAATGATAAGGCATTCACATTGCCTTTCATCATCAACCAAAGAGTAAAAGCAAAACTCTCATATGAATCAGGAAGACCATTCAAAACGGTCTGCATAAGTGAGCTATCTGGTATAAACCTCATCAGCAAAAATCAACTCTTCCTTCAAGTCTTTGATCTCCGTTAGGAAACCGTCCATAGAATCACCTTCATTCATGTGCTCACTCTCCTACTATTTTCAGAGGTAAGCAACACCAGCCTCATTCCTAGCTTGGTACAATGTGGTAAGTGTATCCCAAGCATCCTTAGCTATTCTGCAAGAGCGAATATGAGGAATAATAGCACGTTTGATAGAAAAAGCTATCAATGCATGTGCCTAGGCATCTCTGCCATCCGAGCAAATCTGCTCTGTAGTAGGTGGAGCAGAAATAGCAACACGAACAAGGATCTATGGAATATCATCTTCGACACCATCTTCATCAGCTCCAACACCTGTAGTCAGAGGTGTGACAGGACGTCTTGCAACACTCTACACAATGTTCCATAATCTTTTGCAACCAATACATGTCGCATCATATAAGCCCACAATGGGTAGTTGGTACCATCCAACTTATCCTCAACAGCCAACATACAGAATACATCACTGCTTTCAGCCATGGCTGGTGACTAAAATACCTTGATGCAGAAAATTGACTGTATCTCAAAAAGTTGAACAGAATTGCCCAGACAAGCTCTGCTGGACCTGTAGCAAACTTTGAGACGCTTAAACTAGCGAACAAAAATTGGTATATAACTTTGGCACAAAAAGACAAAATAGCCTGCACAAGCACTGCGATAGTGCGTTTGGAGGTCGAAACGAGCTAAGATCACGATTTCGGCACCCCACAACAAAGCTGTTTTGATCTCTGAAACGCCCTAAGTATGCTCACCAAATTTCGTGCGAATTTGAGAGTGTAAATGGAGGAGTGTCGACGGTGCGCTAGATGAAGCGACGACCTGCTCTGATACCAATTTTTGGAGTTAGACGTCTGCAGAAGCACACGAACAGCGCAAGGAAGAAGAAGAAGCTTGGAGCAAAAACACACAATAATGAATGTATTACTAGAGAATGTACAAAGATAAGTAGCCCAAAAAGTGCCCCGGCGGTCCTAGTGTGTTCACACACATCACTACCTAAATATACCAACACATCCGTAGCTAGAAGTACTGATAATTCTTAAATAGATTCAAACGTAAGAGAAACTATAAAAGATAAAGTAACTAGTGAAGAGTTAATCCTTCCATCCTATATAGACGCAGTCAATAGATATAGAAACGCTTTGCCTTATGGTCCTTAGTTAAAAATACTTTTCTTGCATAGACACCCTATGTGCGCTGTTAGTGAGATGATTGAAGTGATCCACCAGTTGTCACAAATTGCTGCCACATTTGAACCTGACATGAACAAAGACACAATAAGACAGGTATAATTTCTTTTCCTTCTTGCATATGCACTAGTTTTGTTTAGGTTACGTGGTTGCAACAGTTGTGGTGATTCATCTTGTAGAGGAAGAATTCTCAAACCTTGTAATTCCCTAGGTGTTGAGGGCTGAGCTTATGCTCTGAGCACCTCCATGGGAATAGGCAAGTAGATTACTTCGTCTCACCACCCTTACCATCAAGTACTTGAAGAATTACGTTTGCACACACAACACTTAGTTTCTTTGTATTAGGAATTTTCTTACTCAACAAATGTATACTTGAAATTATCACATGCACTCTAGCTTCTTCATCAACTGTGAGGTATATTTTCTAAACTTGAATATGTTTGTTACTATTTAAGTAGGAGTTTAGGAGAACTTAAAATATTAGTAATTGTTAAATTAGTACGACGTTAGTTTGAAAATTCAAAAATAATTTTCATTTGAAAGTTATTATCTATTTTACAAGAATTCTTTAACGGACCTAAACTTTAGTAAAACTGGAACCAAACAATTTAATTAGTTTAGTAAGAGACCAAAAAGAAAAGGTACAAGTAGAAATTAAAGATTTTATTAAAAAACTTAAGTCTAGTTCTAACATACATAATAAAATGGATGAAGTATTTAGAGATATGATGTCGGAAACCCAAGGACAAAACGTAGTTGAAGCAATGCTTAGGAAAAAAGGGAAATTCACTGGATTAAATGCAACTAATTATTTAGACACATTTGAAGACATCGCAAAATTATATGGTTTGTTGTAACTAGTTGGGTAATTCTTCTAGTACAGCTTGCCATAGGGTGAACTATAAGTGTAATAGAACCTCATTGTGAGATATGAAAGGGAGTTTTTTATTTTTCTCCCTTATCAAAAAAGATATTATATGATGGGAGTTTTTTATTTTTCTCCCTTATCAAAAAATATATGATATAATGAGAGTTTTTATTTTTCTCCCTTATCAAAAAGCATATTACATGATCGGAGCTTTTTTTTCTCCGTTATCGAAAAAGCTCTGATATGATGGGAGTTTTTTATTTTTTCTCCCTCATCAAAAAAAAATTATGATTTGGGTTTTCATCTATGAATTTTTTATTATGACTTTTTTTTTACTAAATTTATGATGCAAAATATGAAACATTGATGCTTGATGAATGTTTGATGAAAAATCTCCTAAGTAATTTCCTATGATTGAAAAAGATGTTAACAGTTGATAAAAATATTTTCTTTCAAAAGAAATATGTGTTAATTGCTTGCACTTTTCTTTTTCAAGATATGAAAAATTCTTATTTTCAATGAAACTATTTGACACTTTTTTTATGATTTTCTCTTTATAAGAATTTTCCAAGATAAATATACTGTGAGTTTTTTATACCAAAATAATGATGATAATTATACCAAAATAATTTCTTTTACCTGTATTATGATGGCAAAATATGATGATGACGTGATGACAAGTTTGATGAAAAATGATGAGTGATGAAAGCTTTTTAACTTGTAGTTTGAAGTTTATGAGTATCAACATGAATTTTGTTGGAGAGAGAGAGAGAGATTGAGAGAGAAAGAGAGAGAATTGAATGTCTTATTTTTTTCCTTATTTTATTTTAATTTTTATTATTCTTTTTATTCCTCTTACTTTTCCCCTCCCTACACCCTGTCGGCAGACCCGACCAGCGATCCAGAAGAGAGAGAAAGAGAGAGAGAGAGAGAGAGAGAGAGAGAGAGAGATTTTGTTTTTTTCTTTTGTATTTTTATTCTTTTTTTTATTATTACTCAATTTTATTCTCCTTCCTTTCCCCTCCCTACAACCGATAGTGGCCCACGTATAAAGAGAGAGAGAGAGAGAGAGAGAGAGAGAGAGAGAGAGAGAGAGAGAGAGAGGGTGAGAGAGAGAGAGAGAGAAAGAGAGAGAAGGTTTTTTTGGGTTTTTTAAGTTATTTTCTTTAATATTTTATTGTTTTATTTTAAGATTTTCTTATATATTCTATGTTCTACTAATTCATATTTTATATTTTTATTTTCTTAAATTAATATAATTAATATATGAAATAAATATGCACTATAAATGTATATTATGAATGAAAATGATTTATTTATTTATGAATATATATGATTTATGTATAAGTATTTATGTATGTGTGTGAATGTATATGTATTTATATATGTATGTGAATATATATGGTTTAATATATGTATATGTAAGTATGTACTTATGTGTGTATGTTTGAATTACTTTATTTTTATGTACTAAGTGTTAATGTTTTTCCATTTAATTTATGAGATGCATATGCATTAAGTATGAGATGAATGATATGAATGAACAATGAATTTATTAAGAAATGGAGGGTGTGAAGGGTATGTGTGTGTGTTTATTTAATTAAATTGATTTCATATATATAATTTGAACTCCTAAACCTTTTTTACGAGTTTCACGTTACCAAAAGGAGGATCCATTTAGCCATTATCCCTTATCGTTCTCAAAGATTTCATCATATTTATCCAATTTCCCCTTATACAATCATTTATCCTATCTAAGCATAACTTTTCATTACCTTCTTTATCCATTAGTCAAGCTTCACCAATCCTTACTTGCTAGCTTAGGATAGAAACTTACTTTGTACCCATGTTAGTAAATGTTAGATATGTTAATGTATACATAGTTAATGCATGTATGTTTAATGTTAGTGCATGTACCCATGATATATGTTAGTGCATGTACCCATGATAATTAGTTAATGTTACTGCATGTACCGATGATAAATGTTAGGTATGTTAGTGAATGCTAGGCATGTTAGTTAATGTATGCATGTTAGATGTTAGGAAGTGTATGTAAAAGTTAGGAATGTTAATGCATATTAGATGTTAGATAGTGCATAGATGTTAGATGTTAGTACATACATATGTTAATGCACATTAGATGTTAATGCATGTTAGGTAATGTATGTATGTTAGATGTTAGGTAATGCATGTAAGTGCGTGCATGTTGTGTATGCATGTGTGTTTGTGCATGTATGTTCATGCATGTGTGTTAGTGCATGTTATGCATGTATGTGTGTTAGTGCATATATGTTCATGCATGTGTATTTGTGCATGTATGTTCATGCATGTGTGTTAGTGCATGTTATGTATGCATGTGTGTTTGTGCATGTATGTTCTTGCATATGTGTTAGTGCATGTTATACATGTATGTGTGTTAGTGCATGTTAGTGTGGATGTGATATATGTTAGCATATGTAGTATGTATGTATATGTATGTTAAAGTGTATGAAGCCTATGTATGTATATGAACTATAAGATGTGTGCTTAATTAATATATGAATGAATGTTTGAGGCATGTACAAATTTATATTGCATTAGTGATTAGTGTTCATGTGTGCATGAATGAGTTATGTATATTATAATGTGTATATGAAAATAAATGTATGTACTTATGATATATATGTATTAGAAAAGTTAATTAACTTATATTAACCTAAGTTTTTAATATTTTAAGTTTAATGAGTGTTTAGTATTTTATGAAAGCATACTTATGGTTCTCACGTTAATTTTCAAATGCTATTTTGCGGCTTCTGTTGATGATGGATTGATGAACTGAAAGAGTGGAAAAGGAAATTATATTAGGCTAGAATTCTGTTGTTTACTTTTGTATAGGTCATGTTAATTTTCAGATGATATGCATCCTCTGTTGAAGACGATATGAAGAACTGGAGAGTGGAAAAGAAATATTACTTAGCTGGAATTCTATTGTTTAGTTTGTCTAGGATATCATTCATATAAACACTTTATATAATATTAATCTACTTGTATTTTATCTTATATGTCTGACGAAGCTTTATCTAGTAGTACTTCTTTACCTCCATCTTTGTTTGAAATACTTTTTCTTAGTCGATTAGAAGTTAATGATACACAAATTGAAGAATTAGTTAAGCATGAATATGTAGAGGAAACTTTGCATTCAATAGAGATTGATCGTGGTGTGTCTAGAGTATTTCCTTTAATTTCCATTGTTCTATCTAGTTCTGAAAATAGTGAAAATCTATTCCCTCCATCCGTAGCTAGAAGTAGTGATAATTCTCAAATAGATTCAAACGTAACATGAATTATAAAAGATAAAGTAACTAGTGAAGAGTTAATCCTTCAATCCTATATAGACACAGTCAATAGATATAGAAACGCTTTGCCTTGTGGTCCTTAGTTAAAAATACTTGTTTTGTTGCATAGACACCCTGTGTGCACCGTTAGTGAGACGATTGAATTGATCCACGAGTCTTCACAAATCGCTGCCACATTTGAACCTGGCGTGAACAATGGCACAACAGGACATGTATAATTTCTTTTCCTTCTTGCATATGCACTAGTTTTGTTTAGGTTACGTGGTTGCAGCAACTGTGGTGATTCATCTTGTAGAGGCAGAATTCTCAAACCTTGTAATTCCCTGGGGTGTTGAGGGCTGAGCTTATGCTCTGAGCTCCTCCATGGGAATAGGCAAGTAGATTAGCTTCATCTCACCACCCTTACCATCAAGTACTTGAAGAATAACGTTTGCACACACAACACTTAGTTTCTTTGTATTAGGCATTTTCTTACTCAACAAATGTATACTTGAAATTATCACATGCACTCTAGGTTCCTCATCAACTGTCAGGTATATTTTCTAAACTTGAATATGTTTGTTACTATTTAAGTAGGAATTTAGGAGAACTTAAAATATTAGGAATCGTTAGATTAGTACGACTTTAGTTCGAAAATTCAAAAATAGTTTTCATTTCAAAGTTAGTATCTATTTTACAAGATCTGTTTAAAGGATTTAAACTTTAGTAGAACTGGAACCAAACAATTTAATTAGTTTAGAAAGAGACCAAAAAGCAAAAGCTACAAGAAGAAATTAAAGATTTTATTAAAAAACTTAAGTCTAGTTCTAACATACATAATAAAAATGGATGATTTATTTAGAGATATGATGTGGGAAACCCAAGGACAAAAAGTAGTTGAAGCAATGCTTAGGAAAAAAGGGAAATTCACTGGAGTAAATGCAACTAATTATTTAGACACATTTGAAGGCATAGCAAAATTATATGGTTTGTTGTAACTAAATGGGTAATTTTTCTAGTAAAGCTTGCCATAGGGTCAACTATAAGTGTAATAGAACCTCATAGTGAGATGTGAAAGGGAGTTTTTTATTTTTCTCCCTTATCAGAAAAGATATTATATGATTTTTTCTCCCTTATCAAAAAAGATATGATATGATGGGAGTTTTTTTTCTCCCTTATCAAAAAGGATATGATATGATGGGAGCTTTTTATTTTTCTCCCTTATCAAAAAAGATATGATATGATGGGAGTTTCTTATTTTTTCTCCCTCATCAAAAAACAATTATGATATGGGTTTCTATCTTTGATTTTTTTAATTATGAGTTTTTTGTTTACTAAATTTATGATGCAAAATATGGAACATTGATGCTTGATGAATGTTTGATAAATTCTTCTAATTAATTTCCTATGATTGAAAAAGATATTAACAGTTGATAAAAATATTTTCTTTCAAAAGAAATATGTGTTAAGTGCATGCACTTTTCTTTTTCAAGATATGAAATTCTTATTTTCAATGAAACTATTTGATGCTTTTTTTATGATTTTTTCTTTATAAGAATTTTCCATGATAAATATACTGTGAGTTTTTTATACCAAAATAATGATGATACTTTTAAAACATTTATGATGATAAATATGATTAATAATATGCTTTTCTTTTACCTGTATTATGATGGCAAAATTTGATGATGATGTGATGAAAAGTTTGATGAAAAATTGAATGTCTTATTTTTTTCCTTTTTTTTAGTTTAATTTTTATTATTCTTTTTATTCCTTTTCCTTTTCACGTCCCTACAACCAGCCGACAGAGCCGACCAACGATGCAGAAGAGAGGGAAAAAGAGAGAGAGAGAGAGAGAGAGAGAGAGAGAGAGAGAGAGAGAGAGAGAGAGAGAGAGAGAGAGAGAGAGAGAGAGAGAGAGAGAGAGAGAGAGAAGAGAGAGAGAGAGAGAGAGGAGAGGAGAGAGAGAGAGAGAGGAAGAGAGAGAGAGAGGGAGGGAGGGAGGAGAGAGAGAGAGAGAGAGAGAGAGAGAGAGAGAGAGACAGAGAGAGATTTTGTCTTTTTCTTTTATATTTTTAGTCTTTTTTTATTATTACTCTGTTTTATTCTCCTTCCTTTCCTCTCCCTGCAACCGACGGTGGCCCACGTAGAAAGAGAGAGAGAGAGAGAGAAAGAGAGAGAAGGTTTTTTTGGGTTTTTTTAATTTATTTTCTTTAATATTTTATTGTTTTAATTTAAGATTTTATGATATATTCTATGTTCTACTAATTCATATTTTATATGTTTTATATTCTTAAACTAATATAATTAATATATGAAATTAATATGAATTATAGATGTATATTATGAATGAAAATGATTTATATTTTTATGAATATATATGATTTATGTATAAGTATTTACGTATATGTGTGAATGTATATGTATTTATATATGTATGTGAATATATATGTTTTAATATATGTATATGTAAGTATGTACTTGTGTGTGTATGTTTTAATTAGTTTATTTTTATGTACTAAGTGTTAATATTTTTCCATTTAATTGATGAGATGCATATGCATTACATATGAGATTAATGATATGAATGAATAATGAATTTATTAAGAAATGGAGGGTATGTGTGTGTGTTTATTTAATTCAATTGATTTCATATATATAATTTGAACACCTAAACCTTTTTTTATGAGTTTCAGGTTACCAAAAGGAGGATCCATTTAGCCATTATGCCTTATCTTTCTCAAAGATTTCATCATATTTATCCAATTTCCCCTTATCCAATCATTTATTCTATCTACGCATAACTTTTCATTACCTTCTTTATCCATTAGTCAAGCTTCACCAATCCTTACTTGCTAGCTTAGGATAGAAACTTATTAGAAATGCATTCGATTTAATGAATGTTTGTACCCATGTTAGTACATGTTAGATATGTTAATGTATGCATAGTTAGTGCATGTATGTTAATTCTTAGTGCATGTACCCATGATAAATGTTAGTGCATGTACCCATGATAAATGTTAGTGCATGTACCCATGATAAATGTTAGGCATGTTAGTTAATGTTAGTGCATGTACCCATGATAAATGTTAGGCATGTTAATGAATGTTAGGCATGTTAGTGAATGTTAGGCATGTTAGTTAATGTATGCATGTTAGATGTTAGGATGTGTATGTAGAAGTAAGGAATGTTAATGCATATTAGATGTTAGATAGTGCATAGATGTTAGATGTTAATACATGCATATGTTAATGCACATTAAATGTTAATGCATGTTAGTTAATGTATGTATGTTAGATGTTAGGTAGTGCATGTTGTGTATGCATGTGTGTTTGTGTATGTATGTTCATGCATGTGTGTTAGTGCATGTTATGCATGTATGTGTGTTAGTGCATATATGCTCATGCATGTGTGTTTGTGCATGTATGTTCATGCATGTGTGTTAGTGCATGTTATGTATGCATGTGTGTTAGTGCATGTCATGCATGTATGTGTGTTAGTGCATATTATTATGCATGTGATATATGTTAGCATATGTAGTATGTATGTATATGTATGTTAAAGTGTATGAAGCCTATGTATGTATATAAATTATAAGATGTATGCTTAATTAATATACGAATGAATGTTTGAGGCATGTACAAGTTTATATTGCATTAGTGATGAGTGTTCATGTGTGCATGAATGAGTTATGTATATTATAATGTGTATATTAAAATAAATGCATGTACTTATGATATATATGTATTAGAAAAGTTAATTAACTTATATTAACCTGAGTTTTTAATATGTTAAGTTTAATGAGTGTTTAGTATTTTATCAATGCATACTTATGGTTCTCATGTTAATTTTCAGATGTTATTTTGCGGCTTCTGTTGATGATAGATTGATGAACTGAAAGAGGGGAAAAGGAAATTATATTAAGCTAGAATTCTATTCTTTAGTTTTGTATAGTTCATGTTAATTTTCAAATGATATGTAGCCTCTGTTGAAGACGAAGTGAAGAACTGGAGAGTGGAAAAGAAATATTACTTAGCTGGAATTCTATTGTTTAGTTTGTGTAGGATATCATTCATATAAACAATTTATATAATATTAATCTATTTGTATTTTATCTTATATGTCTGACAAAGCTTCATTCAGTAGTACTTCTTTACCTCCATCTTTGTTTGAAATACTTTTTCTTAGTCCATTAGAAGTTAATGATACACGAATTGAAGAATTAGTTAAGGATAAAATTGTAGAGGAAACTTTGCATTCAATATAGATTGATCGTGGACTCTCTAGAGTATTTCCTTTAGCTTCCATTGTTCTATCTAGTTCTGAAAATAGTGAAAATCTATTCCCTCCATCTGTAGCTAGAAGTAGTGATAATTCTCAAATAGATTCAAATGTAACGTGAATTATAAAACAGAAAGTAACTAGTGGAGAGTTAATCCTTCCATCCTATATAGACACAGTCAAGAGATATAGAAACACTTTGCCTTATGGTCCTTAGTTAAAAAATACTCGTTTTGCATAGACACCCTATGTGCACTCTTAGTGAGACGTGGTTGCAGCAGTTGTGTTGATTCATCTTGTAGAGGCAAAATTCTCAAACCTTGTAATTCCTTGGGTGTTGAGGGCTGAGCTTATGCTCTGAGCTCCTCCATGGGAATAGCCAAGTAGATTACTTCGTCTCACCACCCTTACCATCAAGTACTTGAAGAATTACGTTTGCACACACAACAGTTAGTTTCTTTGTATTAGGCATTTTCTTACTCAACAAATGTATACTTGAAATTATCACATGCACTCTAGGTTGTTCATCAATTGTCACATATATTTTCTAAACTTGAATATGTTTGTTACTATTTAAGTAGGATTTTAAGAGAACTTAAAATATTAGGAATTGTTCGATTAGTACGACTTTAGTTTGAAAATTCAAAAATAATTTTCATTTCAAAGTTAGTATCTATTTTACAAGAACTATTTAAAGGATTTAAACTTTAGTAAAACTGGAATCAAACAATTTAATTAGTTTAGTAAGAGACCAAAAAGAAAAGGTACAAGAAGAAATTAAAGATTTTATTAAAAAACTTAAGTCTAGTTCTAACATACATAATAAAATGGATGAATTATTTAGAGATATGGTGTCGAAAATCCAAGGACAGAAAGTAGTTGAAGCAATGCTTAGGAAAAAAGGGAAATTCATCGGAGTAAATGCAACTAATTATCTAGACACATTTGAAGACATAGCAAAATTATTTGGTTTGCTGTAACTAAATGGGGAATTTTTCTAGTAAAGCTTGCCATAGGGTCAACTATAAGTGTAATAGAACCTCATAGTGAGATATGAAAGGGAGGTTTTCATTTTTCTCCCTTATCAAAAAAGATATGATATGATGGGAGTTTTTTATTTTTCTCCCTTATCAAAAAAGATATGATATGATGGGATTTTTGTTTATTTTTCTCCCTTATAAAAAAGGATATGATATGATGGGAGTTTTTTATTTTTCTCCCTTATCAAAAAAGATATGATATTATGGGAGTTTTTTAATTTTTCTCCCTCATCAAAAAACAATTATGATATGGGTTTTTATCTATGAATTTTTTATTATGAGTTTTTTGTTTACTAAATTTATGATGCAAAATATGAATTATTGATGCTTGATGAATGTTTGATGAAAATTCTTCTAATTAATTTCCCATGATTGAAAAAGATATTAACAGTTGATAAAAATAATTTCTTTCAAAAGAAATATGTGTTAATTGCATGCACTTTTCTTTTTCAAGATATGAACTTCTTATTTTCAATGAAACTATTTGATGCTTTTTTTATGATTTTTTCTTTATAAGAATTTTCCATGATAAATATACTGTGAGTTTTTTATACCAAAATTATGATGATAATTTTAAAACATTTATGATGATAAATATGATTAATAATATGCTTTTCTTTTACTAGTATTATGATGGCAAAATATGATGATGATGTGATGACAAGTTTGATGAAAAATGATGAGTGTGAAAGCTATTTAACTTGTAGTTTGAAGTTTATGATTATCAACAGGAATTCTGTTGGGGAGAGAGAGAGAGAGAGAGAGAGAGAGAGAGAGAGAGAGAGAGAGAGAGAGAGAGAGAGAGAGAGAGAGAGAGAGAATTGAATGTCTTATTTTCTTCCTTTTTTTATTTTAATTTTTATTATTCTTTTTATTCCTCTTCCTTTTCCCCTCCCTGTAGCCAGCTGGCAGACCCAACCAGTGATGTAGAAGAGAGAAAAAGAGAAAGAGAGAGAGAGAGAGAGAGAGAGAGAGAGAGAGAGAGAGAAAGAAAGAGATATTTTGTCTTTTTCTTTTATTTTTTATTCTTTTTTTTATTACTCTTTTTTATTCTCCTTCCTTTCCCCTCCCTGCAGCCAATGGCGGCCCACGTAGAAAGAGAGAGAGAGAGAGAGAGAAAGTGAGAGAGAGAGAGAAAGAGAGAGAGAAAGAGAGAGAAGGGTTTTTTAGGTTTTTTTAATTTATTTTCTTTTATATTTTATTGTTTTATTTTAAGATTTTATTATATACTCTATGTTCTACTAATTCATGTTTTATATGTTTTATTTTATATGTTAGTGAATGTTATGCATGTTAGTTAATGTATGCATGTTAGATGTTAGGAAGTGTATGTAAAAGTTAGGAATATTAATGCATATTAGATGTTAGATAGTGCATAGATGTTAGATTTTAGTACATGCATATGTTAATGCACATTAGATGTTAATGCATGTTAGTTAATGTATGTATGTTAGATGTTAGGTAGTGCATGTAAGTGTGTGCATGTTGTGTATGCATGTGTGTTTGTGCATGTATGTTCATGCACGTTTGTTAGTGCATGTTATGCATGTATGTGTGTTAGTGCATATCTGTTCATGCATGTGTGTTTGTGCATGTATGTTCATGCATGTGTGTTAGTGCATGTTATGTATGCATGTGTGCTTGTGCATGTATGTTCATGCATGTGCGTTAGTGCATGTTATGCGTGTATGTGTGTTAGTGCATGTTAGTATGCATATGTAGTATGTATGTATATGTATGTTAAAGTGTATAAAGCCTATGTATGTATATGAATTATAAGATGTACGCTTAAATAATATATGAATGAATATTTGAGGCATGTACAAGTTTATATTGCATGAGTGATTAGTGTTCATGTGTGCATGAATGAGTTGTGTATATAATGTGTATATTAAAATAAATGTATGTACTTATGATATATATGTATTAGAACAGTTAATTAACTTATATTAACCTGAGTTTTTAATATGTTAAATTTAATGAGTGTTTAGTATTTTATGAAAGCATACTTATGGTTCTCATGTTAATTTTCAGATGCTATTTTGCGGCTTCTGTTGATGACGAATTCATGAACTGAAAGAGTTGAAAATGAAATTATATTAAGCTAGAATTCTATTGTTTGGTTTTGTATAGGTCATGTTAATTTTCAGATAATATGCAATCTCTGTTGAAGACGAACTGAAGAGCTGGAGAGTGGAAAAGAAATATTAGTTAGCTGGAATTCTATTGTTTAGTTTGTGTGAGATATCATTCATATAAACACTTATATAATATTACTCTATTTGCATTTTATCTTATATGTCTGACGAAGCTTCATCTAGTAGTACTTTACCTCCATCTTTGTTTGAAATAGTTTTTCCTAGTCCATTAGAAGTTAATGATACACAAATTGAAGAATTACTTAAGGATAAAATTGTAGAGGAAACTTTGCATTCAATAGAGATTGATCATAGACTATCTAGAGTATTACCTTTAATTTCCATTGTTCTACCTAGTTCTGAAAATAGTGAAAATCTATTCCCTCCATCCGTAGCTAGAAGTACTGATAATTCTCAAATAGATTCAAACGTAACATGAATTATAAAAGATTAAGTAACTAGTGAAGAGTTAATCCTTCCATCCTACATAGACGCAGACAATAGATATAGAAACACTTTTCCTTATGGTCCTTAGTTAAAAATACTTGATTTGCATAGACACCCTGTGTGCCTGTTAGTGAGACGATTGAATTGATCCACCAGTCATCACAAATCGCTGCCACATTTGAACCTGAGGTGGACAATGGCACAGCAGGATAGGTATAATTTCTTTTCCTTCTTCCATATGCACTAGTATTGTTTAGGTTACGTGGTTGCAAAAGCCGTGGTGATTCATCTTGTAGAGGTAGAATTCTCAAACCTTGTAATTGCGTGGGTGTTGAGGGCTGAGCTTATGCTCTAACCACTCCATGGGAATAGGCAAGAAGATTAGCTTCCTCTCACCACCCTTACCATCAAGTACTTGAAGAGTTAGGTTTGCACACACAACACTTAGTTTCTTTGTATTAGGCATTTTCTTACTCAACAAATATATACTAGAAATTATCACATGCACGCTAGCTTTTTCATCAACTGTCAGGTATATTTTCTAAACTTGAATATGTTTGTTACTATTTAAGTAGGACTTTAGGAGAAATTAAAATATTAGGAATTGTTAGATTAGTACGACTTTAGTTTGAAAATTCAAAAATAAATTTCATTTGAGAGAGAGAGGGGAGAGAGAGAGAGAGAGGGGTGGGAGTGAGGGAGAGAGAGAGAGAGAGAGAGAGAGAGAGAGAGAGAGAGAGAGAGAGAGAGAGAGAGAGAGAGAGAGAGAGAGAGAGAGAGAGAGAGAGAGAGAGAGAGAGAGAGAGAGAGAGAGAGAGAGAGAGAGAGAGAGAGAGAGAGAGAGAGAGAGAGAGAGAGAGAGAGAGAGAGAGAGAGAGAGAGAGAGGGAGGGAGGGAGGGAGGGAGGGAGGGAGGGAGGGAGGGAGGGAGGGAGGGAGGGAGGGAGGGAGGGAGGGAGGGAGGGAGGGAGGGAGGGAGGGAGGGAGGGAGGGAGGGAGGGAGGGAGGGAGGGAGGGAGGGAGGGAGGGAGGGAGGGAGGGAGGGAGGGAGGGAGGGAGGGAGGGAGGGAGGGAGGGAGGGAGGGAGGGAGGGAGGGAGAGAGAGAGGAGAGAGAGAGAGAGAGAGAGAGAGAGAGAGAGAGAGAGAGAGAGAGAGAGAGAGAGAGAGAGAGAGAGAGAGAGAGAGAGAGAGAGAGAGAGAGAGAGAGAGAGAGAGAGAGAGAGAGAGAGAGAGAGAGAGAGAGAGAGAGAGAGAGAGAGAGAGAGAGAGAGAGAGAGAGAGAGAGAGAGAGAGAGAGAGAGAGAGAGAGAGAGAGAGAGAGAGAGAGAGAGAGAGGGAGGGAGGGAGAGGGATGGAGAGGGAGGGAGTGGGGCAAAGAGAGAGAGAGAGAGAGAGAGAGAGAGAGAGAGAGAGAGAGAGAGAGAGAGAGAGAGAGAGAGAGAGAGAGAGAGAGAGAGAGAGAGAGAGAGAGAGAGAGAGAGAGAGAGATGGAGAAAGAGAGATATTGTAGTTAGACATTTGTGAAAGCACATGAACAGCACAAGGAAGAAGATGAAGTTTTGAGCACAACACATAATATTGAATGTATTACTAGAGAATGTACAAAGATAAGTAGACCATTAGGGTAACAGGTGTATATACAAGGAGGGGGAACAAACCTCTTAAAGAGGGAGAAAAGTGCCCTGACGGTCCTACTATGTTCACACACATCACTATCTAAATATATCAACAAATCTTCCCTGGGAGTGATGCGGTTAACAAGGAGTTGGCACTCATGTATAAGGAAGAACCAGGCTATGTGGAAATCACTCCACAAAAGGAAGTAAGCCGAAAGCTTTGCGAAGAGCTTCAAACTTTTCCTGAGGTAGAGCCTTTGTGAAAAGGTCCGCAATGTTCTCCTGCATGGGCACCTTTGCCAAGCTCATCTCTCCAGGAGAGAACCTCTCCTTGGCATAGTGATAATGCACCTCAATGTGCGTAGTCCAAACATGGATCAGAGGGCTCCTTGCAACTACCAATGCGCTTTGACTGTCAGTCAAGATGGTGGTGGCACAAGACTGAACAACAACCAAATCAGCTATAAGACATTAGAGCCACGCACACTCAACAGTCGTTGTGAAAGATGCCCTATACTGACCCTCATAACTGGAAGTGGTCGTAGTAGCCTGCTTTTTACTTAGCCAGGATATGGATGAGCTACCAAGCATGAAGCAAAAACCACTGGTGGACACATGAGTGTCATAGCAACCAGCCTAGTGAGAGTCAAGAAAAGTATGCAAATCTAGCGGTAGTGATCCGTCTTAGGATAAAACAACCCAGGAAGTCGGGTACCACTCAAGTAGTGAAAGATGCACTTAACCACCTACCAACGCTTGACACCTGGGAAATGCATAAACCTACTCATCTGTGAGTCAACAAACTGAATATCTATCCGAGTAATGCATAAGTAAATCAAGCATCCAATAGCCTAGTGATAGAGAACGACATCAAATGCATCTCCAACATCATGAAGACTCAATCGTAAACCTGTGTCCATAGGAGTGGCAAAGGTTTACAATCTTCAAGGCCAAAAAGATGCAATAATGTGTCAATACATTCCATTTCACACAATGAGATTCCACCATCAACATGTATAAACTAAATGCCCAAATAGTGATGCAAATGCCCCAAATCAGACATCTCAAATGAGGCTTGCAACTTAGCCTTAAAATCAGAAATATACCCACTTCGTGCCAATGATCTTCTTGCTAGGAGGCAAGTCACATAAAGAGCATGTACCATTATTCATTATAGCATCGTATTCAGATTGCATGCTAGCCATTCAGTTTTCTGAATTTGTGCTTTGTCAAATGAAAGAGGCTCATTCTCATCATCGAGACTGTATGCATCCATAGCATAACAATTTGATGCAAAAGAGGCACTATGAGAGCTTGAACGAGTATGATATGATAGAGGTGCATCTAATTTGCTATCACGCAAAGTCTCCACCAGCCATTTTGGCATAGTTTTTTCCTCCTCAATATGAGCTCTCTCATCAACAAGTGCATCATGTAAATCTGCATAAAAAATGGCATGATTTGCACTATCACATGAAGCCTGCAAAGGCTGAGAAGTTGCCTCATTAGAACCAACACTAGACTGTCTACTTGTAAAAAGAGGCAGCAAAGTATCATACATGTCTTTGGAGCTAACAGATATCTCCTTAGTACATGAAAGCAATGGATGAATAGCATGTTTAACAAAAACAACATCACAACTAACAAGAATGCATTTAGTCTTTGGATGATAAAATGATAGCCATTACTTTCAGAACTGTACCCAACAAAAATACATTTTACTGCTTTATCATCCAATTTTCTATAATGCTTTATCATATGGAGTGATAGACTCTAGTGCTTTAGTGGGGCACTCGTTAAGTACATATGTTGCACACATGATAGCCTCAAGCCCGAAACTATGTGGTAAAGCCTAACTCTTGACCATACAACTCGTCGTCTCCATGAGTGACCTGTTCTTCCGTTCAACGACTCCATTTTGTTGAGGTGTATACAACACTGTACAGTGGTGTTTTATCCCATGTTCAACAAAAAATCCATTAAAATGAGAAGACATATATTCCCCCCCTTGATCGAAATGGAGGGTGCCCATTTTACAAGTCGATAGATTTTCAGCCAAAACCAAAAATTGTTTGAAGCACATAAACACTTTGGACTTTGCTTTCAATGGATATACCCATGCATGCCTGGAAAAATCATCAATGAAAGTCACAAAGTAGAGATAGTTTCCAAAAGAGGGTGTCTGCATAGGACCACATACATCACTATGAACAAGCTACATTTTTTGTGAAGCTTGAATAGAACCATCTTTTGGGAATAGGGAATGCTACATTTTTCCCAAAATATAACCTTCATATACATGCTTTTTGGGTGCCTCAAGTTTGGGCAAAGAGGAAACCATTTCAAATTTTTGCAAGCTTAGCAAACTAGCAAGATTTAGATGACCAAAGTTTGCATGCCAAAGCTTTGCATCTGACATAGCCTGAGAATCATGTATTGCACATGCTGAATCATTCAGAGATCTTCTCATAGTCTATGAGCTTATACATTCTAGAACATAAAATGTCAATAGCAATAATAACATTGCCATTTGATAGATCATGAACTGAACATCTATCATCAACAAATTTTAATACCAAGCTAATCTTGGCTAATGTAGAAACTGATAACAAATTCTTCTTGATCCCTAGCACAAATAAAGCATCTGGCAAAGTGAAAGAACTACCATCAACAGTAGTCAGAATGATCTTACCAACTCCCATAACAGGATAAGAGGAGTTGGCGCACATAACAATATTTTTCGTAGGGCCAGGCTTGAATGAAGAGAAGAAACTATGCTGTGAGGTTATATGTTTGGTTGCCCCACTATCAAAGTACCAAACATCTGAGTCTACTGTAGACATGCACTGCTCATGAGAAGATGGGTCAAAACTGCAAACAGTAGTAAATGCCCATTCTTCATCCTAAGCAAGGTTAGCAAACTCTGTTTTTGGAGTAGACGCCTCTACAATAACCATTCTAGTCTCTTTCTTCTTTGCCTCTTTAGCAGCCAGTTTTGGATAGCTCTTCACGACATCATCATTTTCCTTACAATATTTGCAAAACAATTTCTATTTTTCTAATTTCTTCTCATCTTTGTCTCCCTTCTTCGATTGTGTAGAGTTAGAAAATTTCTACTTACTAATTAAAGAGATCCATTTTCCTTTGCCCTTTTGAATAGCTACGAAAGCTTGATCTGCAACACACATAGTGGACCTGTTCGGCCTAGAGTGATCTTCTTGCAACAAAAAAGAGACTAACTCCTCAAATGACAAGGCATTTGGATTTCCTTTCATCATCAAACGAATTGTAGAAGTAATACTCTAATATGAGTTAGGAAGACCATTCAGAACAGTC
>MU260824.1:0-40000 GCA_020310875.1 Ceratopteris richardii | reverse complement strand
GATATGGACAAAAAAAAACCCACGCCTAAATTTTGGTTGGAGTGAAGTTGAGAGATGTGGAGTAAATGTAGGCAGCATGCTTCCGTTATCTTAGGGAAAATGTGGGCAATGGTGGGCTACTCTCATCTATATAAGGAGGGAAGTCATATTCACAAGCTCATGTTAATTTCTAGGTACTCTATTTACTCTATGCTCTAGGCTATGGTTGTTTGTGCACTGATTTCCATACTGTCCTTATAGCAAGAGGAGAGAGAAGGCCATCTCTCTTGCTTTTTACAAATCATTTAATTCAAAGAAATTTTTTTGCTTTTTAATTCAATCATCACAGAGATAATGAGGGACGTTTTTTTCCCTTTTTTCCTTATTTTCTTCTTTCCTTTCTTTCTTTTTCCTTTTTTATTTTCCTTCCCCCTTTCTCCTCTTTCTTTTCCTCTTCTTCCTTATTTTTTTTCTTTTCCCTTCTTTAATGTCTTTCTTTCTCCCTCCCTTTCCATCTCCTCTCTGCCAACAATGCAGCACCACTACACGCGCAGTAGAGAGAGAGAGAGAGAGAGAGAGAGAGAGAGAGAGAGAATAGAATGTCTTATTTTTTTCCTTTTTATTCCTCTTCCTTTTTCGCTCCTTGTAGCGAGCTAGCGCACCCGACCAGCGACATAGACGAGAGAGAAAGAGAAAGAGAGAGAGAGAAAGAGAGGTTTTGTCTTTTTCTTTTATATTTTTATTCATTTTTTTATTATTACTCTTTTTTATTCTCCTTCCTTTCCCCTCCCTACAATGGACGGCGGCCCACACAGAAAGAGAGAGAGAGAAAGAGAGAGAGAGAAAGAGAGAGAGAGAAAGAGAGAGAGAGAAAGAGAGAGAGAGAGAGAGACAGAGAGAGAAGGGTTTTTTGGGTTTTTTATTTATTTTCTTTTATATTTTGTCGTTTTATTTTAAAATTTTATTATATATTCTATGTTCTACTAATTCATAATTTATATGTTTTATTTTCTTAAATTAATATATATAATACATAAAATAAGTATGAAGTATAAATGTATATTATGAATGAAAATGATTTATTTATTTATGAATATATATGATTTATCTATAAGTATTTATGTATGTGTATGAATGTATATGTATTTATATATGTATGTGAATATATATGTTTTAATATATGTATGTGTAAGTATGTACTTATGTGTGTATGTTTTAAATAGTTTATTTTTATGTACTAAGTGTTAATGTTTTGCCATTTAATTTATGAGATGCATATGCATTAAGTATGAGATGAATGATATGAATGAATAATGAATTTATTAAGAAATGGAGGGTGTGAAGGGTATGTGTGTGTGCTTATTTAATTAAATTGATTTCATATATATAATTTGAATTCCTAAACCTTATTTACAAGTTTCAGGTTACCAAAAGGAGGATCCATTTAGCCATTATCCCTTATCTTTCTCAAAGATTTCATCATATTTATCCAATTTCCCCTTATCCAATCATTTATCCTATCTAAGCATAACTTTTCATTACCTTCTTTATCCATTAGTCAAGCTTCACCAATTCTTACTTGCTAGCTTAGGATAGAAACTTATTAGAAATGCATTAGAGTTAATGAATGTTTGTACCCATGTTAGTAAATGTAAGACATGTTATGCATGCATAGTTAATGCATGTATGTTAAATGTTAGTGCATGTACCCATGATAAATGTTAGGCATGTTAGTTAATGTTAGTGCATGTACCCATGATAAATGTTAGGCATGTTAGTGAATGTTAGGCACGTTAGTTAATGTATGCATGTTAGATGTTAGGAAGTGTATGTAAAAGTTACGAATGTTAATGCATATTACATGTTAGATAGTGCATAGATGTTGGATGTTAGTACATGCATATGTTAATGCACGTTAAATGTTAATGCATGTTAGTTAATGTATGTATGTTAGATGTTAGGTAGTGCATGTAAGTGTGTGCATGTTGTGTATGCATGTGTGTTTGTGCATGTATGTTCATGCATGTGTGTTAGTGCATGTTATGCATGTATGTGTGTTAGTGCATATATGTTCATGCATGTCTGTTTGTGCATGTATGTTCATGCATGCGTGTTAGTGCATGTTATGTATGCATGTGTGTTTGTGCATGTATGGTCATGCTTGTGTGTTAGTGCATGTTATGCATGTATGTGTGTTAGTGCATGTTAGTATGCATGTGGCATATGTTAGCATATGTAGTATGTATGTATATGTATGTTAAAGTGTATGAAGCCTATGGATGTATATGAATTGTAAGATGTATGCTTAATTAATGTATGAATTAATGTTTGAGGCATGTACAAGGTTATAGTGCATGAGTGATTAGTGTTCATGTGTGCATGAATGAGTTATGTATATTATAATGTGTGTATTAAAATAAATGTATGTACTTATGATATATATGTATTAGAAAAGTTAATTTACTTATATTAATCTAAGTTTTTAATATGTTCAATTTAATGAGTGTTTAGTATTTTATGAAAGCATACTTATGGTTCTCATGTTAATTTTCAGATGCTATTTTGCGGCTTTTGTTGATGACGGATTGATGAACTAAAAGAGTGGAAAAGGAAATTATATTAAGCTAGAATTCTGTTTTTTAGTTTTGTATAGGTCATGTTAATTTTCACATGATATGCAGCCTCTGTTGAAGACGAACTGAAGAGCTGGCGAGTGGAAAAGAAATATTACTTAGCTGGAATTCTATTATTTAGTTTGTGTAGGATATCATTCATATAAACAGTTTATATAATATTAATCTCTCTGGATTTTATCTTATATGTCTGACGAAGCTTCATCTAGTAGTACTTCTTTACCTCCATCTTTGTTTGAAATACTTTTTCCTAGTCCATTAGAAGTTAATGATACACAAATTGAAGAATTAGTTAAGGATAAAATTGTAGTGGAAACTTTGCATTCAATAGAGAGTGATCGCAGACTGTCTAGAGTATTTCCTTTAATTTCCATTGTTCTACTGAGTTCTGAAAATAGTGAAAATCTATTCCTTGCATCCTGTTGGAGTTAGGCGTCTGCAGAAGCACGTGAACAACACAAGGAAAAAGAAGAAGCTTGGAGCAAAAACACACAATAATGAATGTATTACTAGAGAATGTACAAAGATAAGTAGCCCATTAGGTCAATAGGCGTATATACAAGCCAGGGGAAGAAAACCTCCTAAAGAGGGGAAAAAGTGCCCCTGCGGTGTAGTGTGTTCACACACATCACTACCTAAATATATCCAAAAATCCCCCCTAGGAGTGATGCGGTGAACAAGGAGCTGGCACTCATGTATAAGGAAGTGCCAAGCTATGTGGAAATCACTCCACAAAAGGAAGTAAGCCCAAAGCTTTGTG
The DNA here is from genome assembly GCA_020310875.1 of Ceratopteris richardii. Lineage (NCBI taxonomy): Eukaryota > Viridiplantae > Streptophyta > Polypodiopsida > Polypodiales > Pteridaceae > Ceratopteris > Ceratopteris richardii. Next base: position 36,628 of record MU260824.1, on the reverse strand, counting down.
GAGAGCTTCAAACTTCTCCCTAGGGAGAGCCTTCGTGAAAAGGTCTGCAATGTTCTCTTGCGTGGGCACATTTGCCAAGCTCATCTCCCCAATAGAGAACCTCTCCTTGACATAGTGATAATGCACCTCAATGTGCTTAGTGTGAGTATGGAACATAGGGTTCCTCGCAACTGCCAATGCGCTCTCACTGTTAGTGAAGATGGTGGTGGCAGAAGACTGACCAACACCCAAATTAACCATAAGGTGTCTGAGCCACACACACTCAATAGTCGCTGTGAAAGCTGCCCTATACTCAGTCTCCGAAGTAGAAGTGGCCACAGTAGGCTGCTTCTTGCTTAACAAAGATATACATGAGCTACCAAGCATGAAGCAAAAGCCACTAGTGGACACACAAGTGTCATAGCCACCAGCCAAATCAGAGTCAGAAAAAGCATGCAAATATGGTGGTAGTGATCCCCCCCCGGGATAAAACAACCCAAGTAGCCGAGTACCACTCAAGTAGCGAAAGATGCGCTTAACGGCCAATGCTTCACTCCTGGGCAATGCATAAACCTGCTAATTTGTGAGACAACAAATTGAATATCTGGCCGAGTAATGCATAAGTAAATCAAGCATCTAACAGCCTGCTGATAGAGAACAGCATCAAATGCATCTCTAGCGTCATGAGAACTCAATCGTAAACGCATCTCCATAGAAGTGGCAATAGGCCAAATAGTGATGCAAATGCCCCGAATCAGACAAATAGTGATGCAAATGCCCCGAATCAGACATCTCAAATGAGGCATGCAAATCAGCCTTGAAATCATCAATATGCTTCTCAATAGAACTAGTGAGCATCATGTCGTCAACATAGACAAAAATGATTAGAAGCACATCATTAGCATGCTTAGAATATAAGGTGCTTTCAGTTGGACTGTTCTCAAAACCATGTGCAACCAGATAGGCATGTATCTTCTCATACCAAGCACGTGGTGCTTGCTTTAAACCATATAATGCCTTTTTTAACCTGCACACCTAGTTTTCATGCCCTTTTTGCAGAAAGCCACGGGGCTGAAAAACATACACTTCTTCATGCAAGTCACCATTCAGAAATGCTGTTTTAATGTCCAACTGATGTGCATTCCAACCATGATGGGCTACAAGTGAACAAATACTCCGAACAGTAGTCATACGGCATGTAGGTGCAAAGGTCTCATAAAAAAGAATGCCTCTTTCTTGCGCATAACCCTTTGCAACAAGCCTAGCCTTATACATGCCTAGCCTTATACACATAAAGACCATGTACCATTCTTGATTATAGCATCATATTCAGATTGCATAGCAGCCATCCAATTTTCTGAATTCTGTGCTTAATCAAAAGAAATAGGCTCATTCTCATCACAGAGAGTAGACACAGCTATAGCACAACAATCTGATGCAAAGGAGGCACTACGAGAGCCTCAATGAGTACGATATGACAAAGGTGCATCTCATTTGGTGTGACCCAAAGTCTACACCAGCCATTTTGGCATAGTTTTTGCCTACTCAATATCAGCTCTCTCATCAACAAGTACATCATGTAAATCTGCATCAGAAATGGAATGATCTGCATCATCATATGAAACCTGCAACGGCTGAGAAGTTTCCTCATTAGGACCAGCACTAGACTGTCCACCTGTAAAAAGAGGCATCAAAGTATCATATATGTCTTTGAAGCTAATAGATGTCTCCTTAGTACATGAAAGCAATGGCTAAATAGCATCTTCCACAAAGACAACATCACGGCTAACTAGAATGCATTTAGTCTGTGGATGATGCAGACGATAGCCTTTACTTTCACAACTCTACCCAACAAGAATACATTGTACTGCCTTATCATCCAATTTTTTGCGATGTTGTTCAGGCACTAGTGCATATGCCAAACAACCAAAAACATGCAGATGAGCAACAGATGGCTTGCGGTCATGCCAAGCCTCATATGGAGTGATAGACTGCAGCGCTTTAGTGGGACACCTATTCAGTACATATGTTGAACACATGATAGCCTCAAGCCAAAAACTATGAGGTAAAGCGTGACTCTTGACCATACACCTCGCCATCTCCATGAGAGACCTGTTCTTTCGTTCAACAACTCCATTTTGTTGAGGTGTATACGGCACTTTACACTGGTGTTTTATCCCACGTTAAGCCAAAAATGCATTAAAATCAGAAGACATATACTCCCCCCTCGATCAGAACGGAGGGTGCCCATTTTACATGCTGACAGATTTTTAGCCAAAACCAACAACTGTTTGAAGCACATGAACACTTTGGACTTTGCTTTGAGTGGATATACCCATGCATGCCTAGAAAAATCATCAATGAAAGTCACAAAGTAAACGTAATTTCCAAAAGAGGGTGTCTGCATAGGACCACAGACATCACTACATACAAGCTGTAATTTCTATGTAGCCTGAACTGAACCATCTTTTGGAAGGGAGGAACGCTGCATTTTGCCCAAAATATAGCCTTCACAAACATGTTTTCAAGTGCCTCAAGTGTGGGCAAAGAGGACACCATTTCAGATTTCTGCGGGAGTAGCAAACTAGCAAAATTCAGATGACCAAAGCGTGCATGCCAAAGCTTTGCATTTGACATAGCCTGAGAATCATTTAGTGCACATGCCAAATCATTTTCAGATGTTTCATAGTCTATGAGCTTATACAGCCCACGACATAAAATGCCAGAAGCAATAATCACATCGCCATTTGACAGATCATGAACTGTACACCTATCATCAACAAATTTCACAACCAAGCTAATCTTGGCTAATGCAGAAACTGATAACAGGTTCTTTTTTATCCCTGGCATAAATAAAGCATCTAACAAAGTGAAAGAACTACCATCAATAGTAGTCGAAATGATCTTACCAACTCCCATAACAGGATAAGAGGAGTTGTTGACGTATGTAACAATATTCCTTGTAGGGGCAGGCTCGAGTGAAGAGAGGAAACTGCGATGCGAGGTAATATGTTTGATAGTCCCACTATCAAAATACCAAACATCTGAGTCTGCTGCAGACATGCACTGCTCATGAGAAGATGGGTCAAAACTGTAGACAGTAGTAAATGCCCATTCTTCTTCCTACATAAGATTTGCAGACTCTGTTTTTTGGTGTAGAGGCCTCTGCAACAACCATTCCAGCCTCTTTCTTCTTTGCCTCTTTAGCAGCTAGTTTTGGACAGTTCTTTATGATATGATCATTCCCTTTACAGTACTTACAAAACAATTTGTGCTTTTCTGATTTCTTCTCATGTTTATCTTCCTTCTTTTCTGATTTCTGTTCTGCCTGGACTGATCTTCCTGCAACAGAACAGAGAGTAACTCCTCAAATGATAAGGCATTCGGATTTCCTTTTATCATCAACCGAATGATAAGAATACATCACTACTTTCAGCCATGGCCGATGAATAAAATACCTTGATGCAAAAAATTGACTGTATCTCAAAAAGTTGAACAGAATTGCCCAGACGAGCTCTGCTAGACCCGTAGCAGACTTCGAGACGCTTAAACTGGCGAACAAAAATTGGTATATACCTTTGGCACAAAAAGACGAGATTGCCTTCACAAGCACTGCGATAGTGCGTTTGGAGGTCGAAACGAGCTGAGATCACCATTTCAGCACCACACTGTAAAGCTGTTTTGATCTTTGAAACGCCCTGAGTATGCTCACCAAATTTCATGCGAATTTGAGACTATAAATGGAGGAGTATCGACGGCGCCCTAGATGAAGCGACGACCTGCTCTGATAACAATTGTTGGAGTTAGACGTCTGCAGAAGCACGCGAACAGCACAAGGAAGAAGAAGAAGCTTGGAGCAAAAACACACAATAATGAATCTATTACTAGAGAATGTACAAAGATAAGTAGCCCATTAGGGCAATAGGCGTATATACAAGCCACGGGAAAAAAACCTCCTAAAGAGGGAAAAAAGTGCCCCAGCGGTCCTAGTGTGTTCACACACATCACTACCTAAATATATCAACACATCTGTAGCTAGAAGTACTGATAATTCTCAAATAGATTCAAATGTAATAGAAACTATAAAAGATAAAGTAAGTAGTGAAGAGTTAATCCTTCCATCCTATATAGACGTAGTCAATAGATATAGAAACGCTTTGCCTTATGGTCCTTAGTTGAAAATACTTTTTTTGCATAGACACCCTATGTGCGCTGTTAGTGAGACGATTGAATTGATCCACCAGTCGTCACGAATTACTGCCACATTTGAACCTGACGTGAACAAAGACACAACAAGACATGTATAAGTTCTTTTCCTTCTTGCATATGCACTAGTTTTGTTTAGGTTACATGGTTGCAGCAACTGTGGTGATTCATATTGTAGAGGAAGAAGTCTGAAATCTTGTAATTCCCTAGGTGTTGAGGGTTGAGCTTATGCTCTGAGAACCTTCATGGGAATAGGCAAGTAGATTAGCTTCGTCTCACCACCCTTACCATCAAGTACTTGAAGAATTACGTTTGCGCACGCAACACTTAGTTTCTTTGTATTAGGCATTTTCTTACTCAAAAAATGTATACTTGAAATTATCACATGCACTCTAGCTTCTTCATCAACTGTCAGGTATATTTTCTAAACTTGAATATGTTTGTTACTATTTAAGTAGGAGTGTAGGAGAACTTAAAATATTAGCAATTGTTAGATTAGTACGACGTTAGTTTAAAAATTCAAAAATAATTTTCATTTGAAAGTTAGTATCTATTTTACAAGAACTATTTAATGTATTTAAACTTTAGTAAAATTGGAACCAAGCTATTTAATTAGTTTAGTAAGAGACCAAAAAGAAAAGGTACAAGAAGAAATTAAAGATTTTATTAAAAAATTTAAGTCTAGTTCTAACATACATAATAAAATGGATGAAGTATTTAGAGATATGATGTCGGAAACCCAAGGAAAAAAAGTAGTTGAAGCAATGCTTAGGAAAAAAGGGAAATTCACCGGAGTAAATGCAACTAATTATTTAGATACATTTGAAGACATAGAAAAATTATATGGTTTGCTGTAACTAATTGGGTAATTCTTCTAGTAAAGCTTGCCATAGGGTGAACTATAAGTGTAATAGAACCTCATAGTGAGATATGAAAGGGAGTTTTTTATTTTTCTCCCTTATCAGAAAAGATATTATATGATGGGAGTTTTTTATTTTTCTCCCTTATCAAAAAAGATATGATATGATGGGAGTTTTTTTTTTCTCCCTTATAAAAAAGGATATGATATGATGGGAGATTTTTATTTTTCTCCCTTATCAAAAAAGATATGATATGATGGGAGTTTTTTATTTTTTCTTCCTCATAAAAAAAAAATTATGATATGGGTTTTTATCTATGAATTTTTCATTATGACTTTTTTGTTTACTAAATTTATGATGCAAAATATGAAACATTGATGCTTGATGAATGTTTGATGAAGAATCTCCTAAGTAATTTCCTATGATTGAAAAAGATGTTAACAGCTGATAAAAATATTTGCTTTCAAAAGAAATATGTGTTAATTGCTTGCACTTTTCTTTTTCAAGATATGAAATTCTTATTTTCAATGAAACTATTTGACGCTTTTTTTATGATTTTCTCTTTATAAGAATTTTCCATGATAAATATACTGTGAGTTTTTTGTACCAAAATAATGATGATAATTATAAAACATTTATGATGATAAATATGATTAATAATATGATTTTCTTTTACCAGTATTATAATGGCAAAATATGATGATTATGTGATGATAAGTTTTATTTTAATTTTTATTATTCTTTTTTTTCCTCTTCCTTTTCACCTCCCTATAGCCAGCCGAGAGACCCAACCAGCAATGCAGAAGAGAGAGAAAGAGAAAGAGAGAGAGAGAAAGAGAGCTTTTGTCTTTTTCTTTTATATTTTTATTTATTTTTTTATTATTACTCTATTTTATTCTCCTTCCTTTCCCCTCCCTACTGCTGACGGTGGCCCACGTTAAAGAGAGAGAGAGAGAGAGAAAGAGAGAGAGAGAAAAAGAGAGAGAGAGAAAGAGAGAGAAGGGTTTTTGGATTTTTTTAATTTATTTTCTTTTACATTTTATTGTTTTATTTCAAGATTTTATTATATATTCTATGTTCTACTAATTAATATTTTATATGTTTTATTTTCTTAAATTAATATAATTAATATGTAAAATAAATATGAATTATAAATGTATATTATAAATAAAAATGATTTATTTATTTATGAATATATATGATTTATGTATAAGTATTTGTATGTGTGTGAATGTATATGTATTTATATATGTATGTGAATATATATGTGTTAATATATGTATGTGTAAGTATGTACTTATGTGTGTATGTTTTAATTAGTTTATTTCTATGTACTAAGTGTTAATATTTTTCCATTTAATTAATGAGACCCATATGCATTAAGTATGAGATGAATGATATGAATGAATAGTGAATTTATTAAGAAATGGAGGGTGTGAAGGGTATGCATGTGTGTTTATTTAATTAAATTGATTTCATATATATAATTTGAATTCCTAAACCTTTTTTCGAGTTTCAGGCTACCAAAAGGAGGATCCATTTAGCCATTATCCCTTATCTTTCTCAAAGATTTCATCATGTTTATCGAATTTCGCCTTATCCAATCATTTATCCTATCTAAGCATAACTTTTCATTACCTTCTTTATCCGTTAGTTAAGCTTCACCAATCCTTACTTGCTAGCTTAGGATAGAAACTTATTAGAAATGAATTAGATTTAATGAATGTTTTTCCCCATTGTTAGACGGCCGCCGAATACGGACAGTTGTACTAGGACAGGCGCCTTAAATAGAAAGAACCTTTCGAGAAACGCGCAGGTAACAAAAGATTCGCGCACCACTGTAAAAAATCCTCTATATAAGGAAATGAGAAAAGAATGGTGGGGGCACGCCCATTTCGGGACTTGTAGTGGCGTGTTTAAGTTTGTCTTCTTAGTCGATTATGTTCTGTTAAGTGCATTTTCAATTCTGTCTGTGAGAACGCCCATTCGGGGTTTGTAGAGTCTTGTTTAAGTTATCTTTCTATTCGGGTCTGTCGGTTAAGTGTATCTTCTATTCTATGGTGAGCGTCCAGTTTGAGAAGTACAGAGTATTGTTGAGCACCTATTTCTGATCTGTATGCTTCTGTCCTGTTCTGCTGTGTTTGCTTAGTAGTTGTTCGCATCTTAATAGGTAGTTACGAACAAGTGGCAGTGTGTTACGAAGCTGTTCGGTAACGGTTAAGTGTCTTGTTGAGCATTGTTAAGTATGGTTATCATAAGTCGACGAAGTAGAGAGTATGGAGTAACCTCACTGTTGATCTGCTAAGATTCGGTGAAGTAACTGAAGTCGATACAATAGTCTGCGCTCTCTGGGAATCCTGTTCCCAGGAAGGACTTGTATCTATAAGAGCCTGTGTATCTTGGGACGAGTGATAAGATTATTACGATTCAGTTGTGGTTTACATACGGCCAGTTGTATACCTTTGAGTATAATTGTTCGGTGTAACCCCAAGTCAAGAAGAGGTGCATCTTGAGTAAAATCTGGTGAATGAAGTAAATTAGCCAAGTAGTTTAAGTCAGATCGGGCCACTGCTTTTCCACTATAGCAGACCCAATCCGGAATGTCTAACGTTCAGTAGGCCGGGTAGTTAACAGTGTTCAGTACTGAGCTAAGACGTGATAGAGTAGTTAATGCTTGTATGAGAGTTTGGGAAAATAGTACAGGGCCTCTGTCTAACAGACCCCTAACACTCCCAAGGACCCACGTGATTACAGAAAATCTTTACTGTTAAGAAGGTTCAGAATCGGCTGAACTTGAATACTTTGAACCCGAAGTAGAAGTGACGATTAACATTTATATTTCGATATAACGTTTAACATTTGGCGCCGTCTGTGGGAAAGTGGCATCAGGTTGCCACTTATCTGTGAAATTGGCACTAGAGTACCAGTTGTTTGTCAGAAGCAAACGTTTAGTAACATTCGAGTAACTAGAAGTAGCAACAGACCCAGATTGTTGCAAACTGTTCAGATAAGGTTACTACGTAATGATACATGCCATTTACTCGATCTGGTGAAATATACCCTAAGAACTGTAAAGCTGAAGCAAGTAAAGCGATAAAGATAGCCTTGAAAGAAGAAGGTCGAGGGAAGGGGCTTCGGTAGAGGAGCATAAGAAGGGGTCGTGCGTTTCTTTTGGAAGATGGTATCCAGATTTATGGAGGAAAACCTCGAAGGCTGATGAGGTGATGAAGGGGAGCTAGAGACATCAGGACTGGGAGATGGGCAGCTCCATGGAGCATTCTTTGTTTGGATGTTTTTCAGAAAAGTAGAGGGATCAAAGATCAAGAGAGTTATAAGGAGCCGATAAGGGACATCGCTCAAGAAGCAATAGGGAAGAACATAGCGAATTTCCAACTTCGAGCATCGGAAGGCGAGCCTCTAGTTGGGAGTTTGTGTTTTTCTACAAAGGCAAAGGTCAAGAAACTAAATGAAAGTCAGGTCAACTTTAACTCTCAGCTCAAGTCTGCGACCGAGTCAAAAACACTTGAACTAAAGCTTCCTGGATCCACAAAGATTACGTATAGGGTCTCTTCTCCCTTGCTTCTGTTTTGCAGACGTCAGAAACCGCACGGCCGGATGATTTAAAATATGGGCCTACATCAAAGCTCACAAGCTTTAGGGCGATATAGAGAAGGGCACAATTCTTGGTGCTCCTTCGCTTTTCTAAGTTTGGACATGAGGGTGATGGAATAACCATAACCGAGAGCATGTGAAAATGAGGAGGAAACAATGTAGAGCATGATCATGACAAAGGCTCCTGTGAGCTGGGAAAAACTCAGAGGGTAGATTGCATTGTGACGGTTGTACCACAAGAGGAATGTCATCAGAACTTATGCACAGAATTGGGAACTTGAATAAAGAGGACAATATTGGAGTGAAATACAACATTCAAGGAGTCCATGTCTTTTGGGCTGCTGAAACGCCTCGTAGAGCAGCAAATTGTTGGCTTCCAGTGGTGGTGTTGTTGATATCTCTAGATCTCTCTTTGTGCATAAAGGCATAGACATCCTTTCATTGTGAGCTTACAATAGAAAGATGAAGACAATGACTCTCATGAAGCGACATGGGCTATGTATGCAAGTTGTACCTACCTGTGAAAAGAAAGAAGCATCTCTCTCTTCTAGTACTCAGTGTATAACATGAATTCGAGGCAGATGGAAGTGTAATGACTTTTCCTCTATTTGATGAAACTTGTTGCTGCTCATTGGCGTTTTGAGGGATTCCTGATTCTCCGTGGGTAAGGGACATATGCAGAAGGAACTTCGCTCAACACAAACGTGCAGATATTGATGATAGAAATGCACCTTAGTAATGTATCCAGTAAAAGTAAAACACACACATTTATATTTACTTTTTTCCCCCGAGAACATGCTTTGAATTCCTATGAAGTGCTCTTAAACTAATTACAAAATCATCGGCTTGTGAGCTGAAAAGAAAAAACATGGATGAGAGAGTGAATTGTTGTTTGGAAGGGGGTGCACCATATTCAACATGTACATTGCTCAACAATCCAATGGATGTTGGAGTCTTGATATTTGTACGGGTAAAAAAGAGATGGCAGGCTGATATTAATGGAACATCCGAGGATAACCATGATAAAGTGTCATCCCATCATCTCTTAGTGTGCTTGCAGTTAAAGAAGGCATGTAGAATCATTTCATTTTGTGAACCACATTTGGGGCATTCTTGAGTTCTGGAGGGAGGTGTAGCTTTGGGGAGGGGGGGAGACACCTCTGGATCGAGGCTGCCAGCTCAGTGTTCTCAGAAGGAGGTCCATCTCAAAGGTGTTTACAAATGAAGAAATCCCGCGACGCTGCATTATCCAACGAATTCTACTTACAGGAGGCCTTCCTACAAAACCAGGCCGAAATTTTGTTAAACCAAGCGATCGCCCTGAGCTCCGTTAGAACGAACGCCCAGTTACTAGAACCAACCACCCTAGTTCAGATGATCGAAACAATTAAAAAGAAAATCACCCGAACATTTAGGCTCGCCCGGAATATGTATATAGAAGGCCTTGTAGCCGAGCCATAGGAACCTGCGGGTTCGAGTCCATCGGGCGTGCCAGTGTTAGACGGCCGCCGAATACGGACAGTTGTACTAGGACAGGCGCCTTAAATAGAAAGAACCTTTCGAGAAACGCGCAGGTAACAAAAGATTCGCGCACCACTGTAAAAAATCCTCTATATAAGGAAATGAGAAAAGAATGGCGGGGGCACGCCCATTTGGGGACTTGCAGTGTCGTGTTTAAGTTTGTCTTCTTAGTCGATTCTGTTCTGTTAAGTGCATTTTCGATTCTGTCTGTGAGAACGCCCATTCGGGGTTTGCAGAGTCTTGTTTAAGTTATCTTTCTATTCGGGTCCGTCGGTTAAGTGTATCTTCTATTCTATGGTGAGTGTCCAGTTTGAGAAGTACAGAGTATTGTTGAGCACCTATTTCTGATCTGTATGCTTCTGTCCTGTTCTACTGTGTTTGCTTGGTAGTTGTTCGCATCTTAATAGGTAGTTACGAACAAGTGGCAGTGTGTTACGAAGCTCTTCGGTAACGGTTAAGTGTCTTGTTGAGCATTGTTAAGTATGGTTATCATAAGTCGACGAAGTAGAGAGTATGGAGTAACCTCACTATTGGTCTGCTAAGATTCGGTGAAGTAGCTGAAGTCGATACAATAGTCTGCGCTCTCTGGGAATCCTGTTCCCAGGAAGGACTTGTATTTGTAAGAGCCTGTGTATCTTGGGACGAGTGATAAGATTATTACGATTCAGCTGTGGTTTACATACCGCAAGTTGTATACCTTTGAGTATAATTGTTCGGTGTAACCCCAAGTCAAGAAGAGGTGCATCTTGAGTAAAATCCAATGAATGAAGTAAATTAGCCAACTAGTTTAAGTCAGATCAGGCGACTGCTTTTCCACTATAGCAGACCCAGTCCGGAATGTCTAACGTTCAGTAGGCCGGGTAGTTAACAGTGTTCAGTACTGAGCTAAGACGTGATAGAGTAGTTAATGCTTATATGAGAGTTTGGGAAAATAGTACAGGGCCTCTGTCTAACAGACCCCTACCACTCCCAAGGACCCACGTGGTTACATAAAATCTTTACTGTTAAGAAGGTTCAGAATCGGCTGAACTTCAATACTTTGAACCCGAAGTAGAAGTGACGATTAACGTTTATATTTCGATATAACGTTTAACACCCATATTAGTAAATGTTAGATATTTTATGTATGCATAGTTAATGCATGTATGTTAAATGTCTGTGCATGTACCCATGATAAATGTTAGTGCATGTACTCATGATAAATGTTAGGCATGTTAGTAAATTGAAGTGCATGTACGTATGATAAATGTTAGGCATGTTAGTGAATATTAGGCATGTTAGTTAATGTATGCATGTTAGATGTTAGGAAGTGTATGTAAAAGTTAGGAATGTTAGTGCATATTAGATGTTAGATAGTGCATAGATGTTAGATGTTAGTAGATGCATATGTTAATGCATGCTAGATGTTAATGCATGTTAGTTAATGTATGTATGTTAGATGTTAGGTAGTGCATGTAAGTGTGTGCATGTTATGTATGCATGTGTGTTTGTGCATGTATGTTCATGCATGTGTGTTAGTGCATGTTATGCATGTATGTGTGTTAGTGCATATATGTTCATGCATGTGTGTTTGTGCATGTACGTTCATCCATGTGTGTTAGTGCATGTTATGTATGCATGTGTGTTTGTGCATGTAAGTTCATGCATGTGTGTTAGTGTATGTTGTGCATGTATGTGTATTAGTGCATGTTAGTATGCATGTGATATATGTTAGCATATGTAGTATGTATGTATATGTATGTTAAAGTGTATGAAGGCTATGTATGTATATGAATTATAAGATGCATGCTTAATTAATATATAAATGAATGTTTGAGGCATGTACAAGTTTATATTGCATGAGTGATTAGTGTTCATGTGTCCATGAATGATTTATGTATATTATAATGTGTATATCAAAATAAATTTATGTACTTATGATATATATGTATTAGAAAAGTTAATTAACTTATATTAACCTGAGTTTTTAATATGTTAAGTTTAATGAGTGTTTAGTATTTTATGAAAGCATACTTATGGTTCTCATGTGAATTTTCAAATGCTATTTTGCGGCTTCTGTTGATGACGGATTGATGAAGTGAAAGATTGGAAAAGAAAATTATAATAAGCTAGAATTCGGTTGTTTAGTTTTGTATAGGTCATGATAATTTTAAGATGATATGCAGCCTCTGTTGAAGACGAACTCAAAAATTGGAGAGTGGAAAAGAAATATTACTTAGCTCGAATCCTATTGTTTAGTTTGTGTAGGATATCATTCATATAAATAGTTTATATAATATTAATCTATTTGCATTTTATCTTATATGTCTGACAAAGCTTCATCTAGCAGTACTTCTTTACCTCTATCTTTGTTTGAAATACTTTCTCCTAGTCCATTGGAAGTTAATGATACACAAATTGAAGAATTGGTTAAGGATAAAATTGTAGATGAAACTTTGCATTTAATAGAGTTTGATCGTAGACTGTGTAGAGTATGTTCTACCTAGTTCTGAGAATAGTGAAAATCTATTCCCTCCATCCGTAGCTAGAAGTACTGATAATTCTCAAATAGATTCAAATGTAATAGAAATTGTAAAAGATAAAGTAACTAGTGAAGAGTTAATCCTTCCATCCTATATAGACATAGTCAATAGATATAGAAACGCTTCGCCTTATGGTCCTTAGTTAAAAATACTTGTTCTGCATAAACACCATGTGTGCGCCGTTAGCAAGGTGATTGAATTGAACCACCAGTCATCACGAATCGCTGCCACATCACTGCATATATAGGCGGGGCTTTAGTGATTTCCATATTATGTGGGATTATATGTCCCATCAAGCACTTCACGTTCAAAGACGTGCAACAAAACTCTTTTTCAAAAACGAAAAAGGAGCTCATTATACTCCCAACCTACCCATGTGCACATAGCAGTATTAAAGTTTTGCAATTTTATAACCTTGTGAGGCATTTTTCTATTTTCTAGGAAAATTCTGTTTCCATGCATTTATCGAATGGGGTATTGCTTGTTTCGTAATATCTCATGAGAGATTAGTGCCATAGAATTTGTGCCTTTTGTGAGGTGTGAATTCAAATTTTGTACTTAATTGTAGATTGCTAAGGTGAACCCATGAGGTTCTATTACTCTTTCAGTCTATTTTTGTACCATCAACTTTGATCGAACCTCTTTGAGGCTTAATTTGGAAGGAATTTAGCCTCTCTTTACCTTATGATAGGACACAATTCACTCTATTTACATTTGAAGTGAGGAATCAAATAAATAGCGCAATATTGCTTGGAGGAGGATTTTACCCTTGTACTTTCAAAAAGAATGGAGCTACTAATTGAGTGAGATTGGATGAAGCAATTGGAAATCAAATGCAGTATGGATCTTCTCCAAGAAAAAGGATGGACGAAGCTATTATAGAGGTAAGTTTTTCTTTTAAAAACATGATGTGTGATTGCCTTAGTTCCATATATTTGCATGTATACATAATTGAAGCACAATAGAGGACCTATATATTATTTAGTCCCAATATACATGCAAAGGAAAGGTATTTTAAGCTTTCAAGAGGCAAAAATGCATGATACGAAGGGATTTCAAAGCATCTTGAGCACGCGCATGCATCTATGCATTAAAAAGAACTATTGTTTGTGCATTTGCTCTTGAAAAGTGGTAGTTTCAATGCAGAAATTTTATGTTTTCCTTGGTGCACATAGCAAGTCTTCTTTTTCTTAGAAATGTTCCAAATGCATGATAACACATGCATTCGCATGAGAATGCTTGAAAAGGAAACACATGTTTGTGCATAGAAAAGGAGCATATAAGCATAGAATGCATGAATGTTCAACATAATAGAAGCATCAGGTTGCTTGGATTCTGTATGTCACACATGCATTTGCATGTAGATATATGTATGAACTTTAGGATTCACTTTTTATATTCGTACATAATGAAAATAATTAAGTGAACGAATAGCACTAGAAAGTTTAATTAGGAGTAAGAACTTTAGGAAAAAGGAAAATTAAGGTATTTGCAAAAATTATGTCAGCTAAATTTTTGGGAGTAATATACCTAGAGATTCCTTCCTAAAGTGACACCCATGCTTAATGTAAAATTATACATTAATTAATGAGTATATCTTGCTCATCAATGAAATAAACCTAAGAAAAAATTCCCTTACCAAGTCAATGGCAAGGAAGAAATGAAATGAACAATACCCAAACACATCTAAGTTCTTAAGTAACTTAGAAAAAATCTTGAATTCAAATCTTTCAATACAAACATTAGCCTCAAGCAATGTATACATGATTATATCTAAGCTCCTCAATAAGTTAGTTTTTGAAGCAAAGATTTCTTTGACATGATCAAAATAGCATGTATACATAAATATTAGAGAAGCTGACATACTCAATGCTAAATCTACCTATAACAGATACATATAGATGGTTCCAAAACAAGAATTTGATGAGATATCTTAAGAAGATGACACGCGAATACATTGAATGTCATCAATAACAAAGATGATATCTCAAAAACGTTTTTTGTGGCACACTCTTACACTATTTCATAGAACCTACAATACTACTCTAAGTATAAGACATACTTAGAGATAGTTAATTGAAAAAGGTTCTAAAAGAGTTCTTCATGACATATCCTAAATACGATGACACTCTTAGTCACTTTAAATCAAAGGTGGGCATGGGTTATGGATCGGTTTAGAAAAAAGCTTTTTACTTGGTATGCCTGTCAATCTTCTCTTTCACATCGTGTTTTTGTGTTTAACCATTACATTGCCTACTCTTGTTTATTTCCTTTCTTGTTGGATTCCTAATAAAGCTCATATCAATCAGATTATTGGCCTTTTCATAAGGTTCCTTTGGGGGGGGGGAGTTTTTTTCATAATAAAATCCCTAAAGTTGCTTGGAAAATATGTTGTTTACCTAAAAAAGAAGGGGCGATTGGGATCCTTTGTCCTATAAAAATGTCCTCTAACTTGTCTGTTTAATAGATAGCTAAGGCTTTGGATTCTCAGGACTGTTAGGCTCTATTAACAAAAAGGAATGTTCACAGACTTAGGTTAATTGATTACAAAGTTTGGAATAATCATTCTGTTTGGGATATTATTGGTTCCCCCCACTCCTTCCTCCCCACTGGCTCCAGCATGTGTTGTAGGATGTGGAATGTTTGGATGAATTTCAAAAAGTATGTTTGCCCAGATAACATTTTCTTCAATTTTCTTGACTTTTTCTACAAGAAAGCTTGTGGACTCGCTCGCTGTCTCTTTGGAATAATGAACATGTTTGAATCAGAGAACATAAATGTTATAAGCTTGGTTTCACCAGTTGGAAAAATCTCACTAACAATGTTGAGATTCTATTTGAAGAGCAAATTATGGGTACTAATGCTTCTTATGGTTGTGTGCAGCTCCTCCTCAAGCATAAGAAAATGCTGGCAGACAGGGCTGATATTTCTCTGAGGAGGAGGAACATCTTGCTGTCTGATATTGCACAGGACATGCTGCTAAAGTATAAGAAGAAAAGAGGGTCCATTTTACAAATCCTCCCTAAGCTCAACAATAAATGGAAAGTCAATTAGAAGCTTGAAGAATGGTGTCACAGATTCCTCTGTATTTGGAATTTTTCCCTATAACATAAAACACTTTGTTTTTCTCTCGCTTATCCTGCACAATGCAGTCTGGTGTGGCAGCAAAGACAAGAAATACAATATTAATACTGGTGTATGTAAATTTTATCACAAAGTGGAGGATGTCCCCCATCTCTCTCTCAATTGATGGCATGCTCAAACCTATTGGTAAGCTCTTCATCTGTTTTGCCTAAAATACAATATAAAGGTTAGCTAGAAAGAGATTATTCTTGGCTGTTGTAACAAATTTGACTTTGTTCTTTGGATAATATGGAGAGCTCACATCCTTTGGCACATCTAGAGAAGCACGAATGAATCTTCTTTTAACAACAGAGTTTCTAGATATATTTTTGTCTCCTGCTACAAGTTTAGCCTTGTGGTGGGGGCATCGCTGCCCTTTGTAGATTTCTACATGCCTTTATTAAAATACTCCATGTCTCTTAAAATCAAACCATGTTGGTATGAAGAATGGTATCTGTTCTTTATGTGATCTGCCTCCATGAAAAAAGGCCATTGACACTAAATTTGTATACAAGCTGAGACGTGAGCTTGATGGAGGGTATAAAGATATGCTTGTTGCAAAAGTTTATGCTCAAGGGAGAGACATTTATCTTGAGGAGACCTTTGCACCCGCATGCCCAATGACCATCATTCGTAGCACATGTCCATTTGAAACTCATTATGGTTGCAATGTAGATTAATTTGACATTAAAACTACATTTCTAAATTGATGACTTTCTTAAATAAGTGTATGTATTTCATGCTGATATATTTAGGTAGTGATGTGTGTGAACACTCTAGGAAGGCGCGGGCACTTATTTCCCTCTTTAGGAGGTTTCTTTACCTGAGCTTGTATATACGCCTATTGCCCTAATGGGCTACTTATCTTTGGACATTCTAGTGATAATACATTCAGTATTGTCTCTTGTGCTCCAAGTTTCTTCTTCTTCCTTGTGTTTCTTGCAT
Organism: Ceratopteris richardii; assembly: GCA_020310875.1. Classification (NCBI taxonomy): domain Eukaryota; kingdom Viridiplantae; phylum Streptophyta; class Polypodiopsida; order Polypodiales; family Pteridaceae; genus Ceratopteris; species Ceratopteris richardii. Next base: position 19,860 of record MU260824.1, on the reverse strand, counting down.
GCTTCCACATAGGTCTAACTCCAACATTTGGTATCAGCGCAAGTCGCTGCTTCATCTAGGACATTGCCGACACCTCTCCACTTCTAGTCACAAAATTGCACAAATTTTGGTGATATGATCTCGTTTCGGCCTCCAAACGCACTATCGCAGTGCTTGTGCAGGCTATTTTTTCTATTTTTTGTCCTCTTTGCCTGAACTTGAGGCACTCGATAAACATGTATGTGAAGGCTATATTTTGGGTAAAATGTAGCATTCCTCATTTCCAAAAGATGGTTCAGTTCGGGATACTTGGAAATTGCACCTTCATCATTGCAATGTCTATGGTCCTATGCAGACACCCTCTTTTGGAAATTTTGGTTGAAAATTTTTTAGCATGTAAAACGGGCACCCTCCCTTCTGATCAAGGGGGGGAATATATGTCTTCTAACTTTAATGCATTTCTGGCTAAACATGGGATAAAACACTAGTGTAGAGTGCTGCATACACCTCAATAGACTAGAGTTGCTAAATGGAATAACATGTCACTCATGGAGATGGCGAGGTGTATGGTGTAGAGTCAGACTTTACCACATAGTTTCTGGCTTGAGATTGTCATGTTTGCAGCATATGTACTTAAAAGGTATCCCACTAAAGTAGTGCAGTCTATCACTCCATATGAGGCTTGGCATTATGGCAAGCCATCTGTTGCTCAACTACGTGTTTTTGGTTGTTTGGCATACGCATTAGTGCCTGAACAACATTGTAAAAAATTGGATGATAAAGCAATAAAATGTATTTTTGTTGGGTAAAATTATGAAAGTAAAGGGTATCAGCTGTATCATTCACAGAATAAATGCATTTTGGTTAGCGGTGATGTTGTCTTTGTGGAAGATGCTATTCAGCCATTGCTTTCATGTACTAAGGAGACATCTATTAGCTCCTAAGACATGTATGATACTTTGCTACCTCTTTTTACAGATGGACAATCTAGTGTTGTTCATAATGAGGCAACTTCTCAACCTTTGCAGATTTCATGTGATGATGCAGATCATCCCATTTCTAATGTAGATTTACATGATGCACTTGTTAAGAGAGCTGATATTGAGGAGGCAAAAACTATGCCAAAATGGCTAGTGCAGACCTTGCATGATAGCAAATTAGATCCACCTCTGTCATATCATACTCATTCAGGCTCTCATAGTGCCTTCTTGCATCAGATTGCTATGCTATGGCTGTATCTAGTCTCTGTAATGAGCCTGTTCCGTTTGATGAAGCACAAAATTCAGAAAATTGGATGGCTGCTATGCAATCTGAATATGATGCTATAATGAATAATGGTACTTGGTCTTGTGTGACTTGCCTCTTGGCAAGAAGTCCATTGGCACTAAGTGGGTTTACAAGCTGAAGCCTAAGCCTGATGGAACATATGACAGGTATAAGGCTAGTCTTGTTGCGAAGGTTTATGCATAGGAAAGAGGCATTGATTTTGATAAGACCTTTGCACCTACATATCCTAGGACTACTATTCAGAGCATTTGTGCACTTGCAGCCCATCATGGTTGGAATGTACATGAGATGGACATTAAAATAGCCTTTCTAAATGGTGACTTGCATGAAGAAGTGCATGCTTTTTCAGCCCCATGGCTTTGTTCAAAAAGGGCATGAAAACTAAGTGTGCAGGTTAAAGAAGGCATTATATGGTTAAAAGCAAGCACCACGTCCTTGGTATGAGAAGATACATGTATATCTGATTGCACATGGTTTTGAGAACAGTCCAACTGAAAGCATATTGTCTATGTTGATGACATGCTACTCATTGGTCCTATTGAGAAGCATATTGCTGATTTTAAGGCTGATTTGCATGCCTCATTTAAGAAGTCTAATTTGGGGCCTTTGCATCATTATTTGCGCATTCGGTTTATGCACGTTGATGGTGAAATGGCTTTGTGTAAAACAAAAAATATTGACACATTATTGCAATGTTTTGGCCTTGAAGATTGTAAACCTATTGCCACTCCTATGGAGGCAGGTTTACGATTGAGTGTTCATGATGCTAGAGATGCATTTGATGTTGTTCTCTATCAACATGATGTTGGATGCCTGATTTACTAATGCATTACTCGGCCAGATATTTAGTTTGCTCTCGCACAGATGAGCACGTTTATGCATTTCCTAGGTGTCAAGCATTGGCAGGTGGATAAGCGCATCTTTCCCTACTTGAGTGGTACCCGGCTACCTAGGCTGTTTTATCCCAATGGGGGATCACTACCGCGAGATTGGCATGCTTTTCTTGACTTTGATTGGGCTGGTTGCTATGACACTTGTGTGTCCACTAGTGGTTTTTTCTTCATGCTTGGTATCTCATGTATATCTTGGTTGAGCAAGAAGCAACCTATTGTGGCCACTTCTAGTTCTGAGGCTGAGTATAGGGCAACTTTCACAGCTACTGTTGAGTGTGTCTAGCTGAGATGCCTTATGGCTGATTTGGGTGTTGGTTAGTCTCCTGCCACACCATCTTCACTGACAGTCAGAGTGCATTCGAAGTTGTGAGGAACCCTCTGTTCCATGCTTGCACTAAGCACATTGAGGTGCATTATCATTATGTCAGGGAGAAGTTTGAAGCTTTCCGCAAAGCTTTGGGCTTACTTCCTTTTGTGGAGTGATTTCCACATAGCTTGGGATTCCTTATACATGACTGCAAGCTCTTTGTTCACCGCATCACTCCCAGGGGGGATTTGTTGATATATTTAGGTAGTGATATGTGTGAACACTCTAGGACTACCAGGGCACTTTTTTCCCTCTTTAGGAGGTTTTCTTCCCTCGCTTGTATATATGCCTATTTCGCTAATGGGCTACTTATCTCTCTACATTCTAGTGGTAATACATTCAGTATTGTGTGTTGTGCTCCAAGCTTCTTCTTCTTCCTTCTGCTGTTTGAGTGCTTCCGCAGACGTCTAACTCCAACATTTCAAGCACATGATTTTATGCAAAAAGGATATGAAAACAAAGTTTGCAAGCTAAAGAAGGAATTTTGTAACTTGAACCAACCACCAATGCTTGTTATGAAAATATATGTTCCTTCTTGATTGTAGATGCTTTTGAGAATAGTCAAACTGAAGCACTTTATATGTTAAACATGTAGATGGTGTATCTTCGATCATTCTTGTGTATGTTGATGAGATGCTTCTAACAATTGTATTGAGAAGAATATTGCTGAATTTAAGGCTGATTTGCATGCCAATTTTGAGATCTCAAATTTGGGGCGTTCACATCATTGTTTAGGCTTTTAGTTTATGCATGTGTCTAGGGCGAATAGCTTTATGTTCAAAAGAAAATATTGACACATTATTGCACCATTTTAGCCTCTAAGATGGCAAACCTATTGCCACTGCTATGGAAAAAAGTTTATCCTTGAGTTTTTGTGGTGGTCAAGATGCATTTCATGTTTTTCTCTACCAATAGGCTATTAGATGCTTAATTTCATTATGCAAAGTCAATGTGATATTCAATTCATTTCTCAAATGAGTAGGTTTATGCATTGCTCAGGTGTCAAACATTGGGAAGCAGTTAAGTGCATCCTTGGCTACTTGAGTGGTATGTGTGTACTTGGATTGGTTTATCCCAAGGGGTATCATAACAACTAGATTAATATGCTTTTTCTAACTTAGTTTAGGATAGATATTATGAAACTTGTGTGTCCACTAGCAATTTCTCTTCATGCTTTGTAGCTCATGCATATCATCATTGAGCAAGAGGTAGGCTACTATGGTGAATTCTAGTTTGCGGTTGACTATAGGCCAAATTTAACAAACGATGTTGAGTGTGTGTGGCTCAGATGCCTTTGGGCTGATTTGGGTGGTCTCTACCACCACCATCTTCAATGATAGTAACATTTCATTGGAAAATGTGAGGAGCCCTATGTTCCATGCTCATGCAAAGCACATTGAGGTGCAGTATCATTATGTGAGGGAGAGGTTCTCTACTAGAGAGATCAGTTTGGCATATTTACCTAGACAAGATAGCATTGTAGACCTTTTTCAAAAAGGCTATACTTTGGGAGAAGTCTGAAGCTCTCAGCGAAGGAGTGGGCTTACTCCATTTTTCGTATTGATCTCTTTGCAGATAGCTTGGCATTTGCTTATAGATGAGTGCAAGCTTCTTGTTTACCACATCACTTCTAGGAGGGACTTATTGATAACCACCACTCCAATAAGCCGGAGTTTGAAAGTCCTATGAGAAGATTACAACAAATATAAGCCTAAGGAACATGTCCTGAATTATCACTAATATTGTTGCAATTACCTACATTATGGAGGTGTCATTATGCATCATTCTATGAAATATTATTAGAGGAAAATGTAGAAGGAGGGTAAGACCATAACGATTTATCTCTTTTCAATCTGTGCTTCAGAGATTGATCCACAATCCTTTAAGTTGTGTTGTTCTTGTACCGTGACTTTGGGAGATTCCTAATAATCTGTCTAATCGTTTCCAATCGACATAACCTCAAAGACTCAAACATTCTCGTCTAAATCTATCTTCCAATTCATTCATCGTTTGTTTTGAACCATGGCTTGTATTAATCTACATATTTGTAGCGCTCATATAAGTCGGGATCACCAATTGTGGTTTTCACGAGGTTTGAATGGATGACAAAATGTATGATCCTTCTCCTTCATTATGAGTCCCCGTTTGCCAGCATCTTTTTCCCTTTTCCCTCTATCTCCAATGTCCAATTCATAAACTCAGTTTGCCCATATTCTCAGCAAACTTTATCCCTCACGGCTGAGGTGACCTCATGTTCACTTCACGTACATCTTGCTTTGATTGCGATCGATCATTGCGTTCTCAACTACACATTCTCACGTGCGTGTGTTTGAATGAAACTTTACATATAATATACCAATGTACTTGTTGGAGTTAGACGTTTGTAGAAGCATGGGAACAACACAAGGAAGAAGAAGAAGCTTGGAGCACAAACACACAATACTGAATGTATTACTAGAGAATGTACAAAGATAAGAAGCCCATTAGGGCAATAGGCGTATATACAAGCCGGGGGAAAAAAACCTCATAAAGAGGAAAAAAAGAGCCCGGCGGTCCTAGTGTGTTCACACATATCACTGCCTAAATATAGCAACGAATCCTCCTTGGGAGTGATGCAGTGAACAAGGAGCTTGCACTCATGTATAAGGAAGTGCCAAGCTATGTGGAAATCACTCCACAAAAGGAAGTAAGCCCAAAGCTTTGCGGAAAGCTTCAAACTTCTCCCTAGGCAGAGCCTTCGTGAAAAGGTCTGCAATGTTCTCTTGCATGGGCACATATGCCAAGTTGATCTCCCCAGCAGAGAACCTCTCCTTGACATAGTGATAATGCACCTCAATGTGCTTAGTGCGAGCATGGAACACAGGGTTCCTCGCAACTGCCAATGCGCTCTGAGTGTGAGTGAAGATGGTGGTAGCAGAAGACTAACCAACACCCAAATCAGCCATAACGCGTATGAGCCACACATACTCAACAGTTGCTATGAAAGCTGCCCTATACTTTGCCTCACAACTGGAAGTGTCCACAGTAGGCTGCTTCTTGCTCAACCAAGATATACATGAGCTAGAAAGCATGAAGCAAAAACCACTAGTGGACACACGAGTGTCATAGCAACCAGCCCAATCTGAGTCACAAAAAGCATGCAAATCTGGCGGTAGTGATCCCCCCTTGGGATAAAACAACCCAGGTAGCCGAGTACCACTCAAGTAGCGAAAGATGCGCTTAACCGCCTTCCAATGCGTGACTCCTGGGCAATGTACAAACCTGCTCATCTGTGAGACAACAAACTGAATATCTGGCGGAATAATGGATAAGTAAATCAAGCATCCAACAACATATTGATAGAGAACAACATCAAATGCATCTCCACCATCATGAAGACTCAATCGCAAACCTGTCTCTATAGGAGTGGCAATAGGCTTACAGTCTTCAAGGCCCTAATAGTGATGCAAATGCCCCAAATCAGACATCTCAAATGAGGCATGCAAATCAGCCTTAAAATCAGCAATATGCTTCTCAATAGGACTAGTGAGCAACATGTCATCAACATAGACAACAATTATCAAAAGCACATCATTAGCACGCTTAACATATAAGGTGCTTTTAGTTGGACTGTTCAAAAAACCATGTGTGCAACTAGATAGGCATGTATCTTCTCATACCAAGCACGTGGTGCTTGCTTTAAACCATATAATGCCTTCTTTAACCTGCACACCTGGTTTTCATGCCCTTTCCCTACAAAGCCACGGGGCTGAAAAACATACAGTTCTTTATGCAAGTCACCATTCAAAAATGTTGTTTTAATGTCCAACTGATATACATTCAAACCATGATGTGCTCCAAGTGCACAAATGCTCCGAACAGTAGTCATACGGCATGTAGGTGCAAAGGTCTCATCAAAATCAATGCCTCTTTCCTGCGCATAACCCTTTGCAACAAGCCTAGCCTTATACCTCTCAATTTTACCATCAGGTTTACGCTTCAGCTTGTATACCCACTTACTACCAATGGCCTTCTTGCCAGGAGGCAAGTCACATAAAGACCATGTACCATTCTTCATTATAGCATCATATTCAGATTGCATGGCAGCCATCCAATTTTCTGAATTCTGTGCTTCATCAAAAGAAACAGCCTCATTCTCATCATAAAGACTAGACACAACCATAGCATAGCAATCTGATGCAAAGGAGGCACTATGAGAGCCTGAATGAGTACGATATGAAAAAGGTGCATCTAATTCGCTATCACGCAAAGTTTGCAACAACCATTTTGTCATAGTTTTTGCCTCCTCAATATCAGCTCTCTCATCAACAAGTGCATCATGTAAATCTACATCAGAAATAGAATGATCTACATCATCATATGAAACTTGCAAAGGCTGAGAAGTTGCCTCATTAGGACCAGCACTAGACTGCTCACCTGTAAAAAGAGGCATCAACGTATCATACATGTCTTTGAAGCTAACAGATGTCTCCTTAGTACATGAAAGCAATGGCTGAATAGCATCTTCCACAAAAGAGAACATCACGGCTAACCAGAATCCGTTTAGTTTGTGGATGATACAGACAATAGCCTTTACTTTCAGAACTGTAACCAACAAAAATACATTTTATTGCCTTATCATCCAATTTTCTGCAATGTTATTCAGGCACTAATGCATATGCCAAAGAACCAAAAACAGGCAGATGAGCAACAGATGGCTTGCGGTCATGCCAAGCCTCATATGGGGTGATAGACTACAGCGCTTTAGTGGGACACCTCCTCAGTACATATGCTGCACACATGATAGCCTCAAGCCAGAAACTATGTGGTAACGCCTGACTCTTGACCATGCACCTCGCCATCTCCATGAGTGACCTGTTCTTTTGTTCAGCAACTCCATTCTGTTGAGGTGTATACGGCACTGTACACTGGTGTTTTATCCCACGTTCAGCCCGAAATGCATTAAGGTCAGAAGACATATATTCCCCCCCTCGATCAGAACGGAGGGTGTCCATTTTACATGCTGACAGATTTTTACCCAAAACCAAAAACTGTTTAAAGCACATGAACACTTCGGACTTTGCTTTGAGTAGATATACCCATGCATGTCTGGAAAAATCATCTATGAAGGTCACGAAGTAAAGATAATTCCCAAAAGAGGGTGTATGGATAGGACCACAGACATCACTATGTACAAGCTGCAATTTCTCCGTAGCCCGAACTGAACCATCTTTTGGAAAGGAGGAACGTTGCATTTTGCCCAAAATACAGCCTTCACATACATGTTTTCCAGGTTCCTCAAGCTTGGGCAAAGAAGACACCATATCAGATTTTTGCAAGCATAGCAAACTAGCAAAATTCAGATGACCAAAGCGTGCATGCCAAAGCTTTGCATCTGACATAGCCTAAGAATCATGAACTGCACATGCCGAATCATTCAGAGATTTTTCATAGTATATGAGCTTATACAGCCCACGACATAAAATGCCAGAAGCAATAATCACATTGCCATTTGATAGATCATGAACTATACACCTGTCATCAACGAATTTCACAACCAAGCCAATCTTGGCTAATGCAGAAATTGATAACAAATTCTTCTTGATCCCTGGCACAAATAAGGCATCTGACAAGGTGAAAGAACTACCATCAGGAGTAGTCAGAATGATCTTACCAACTTCCATAACAGGATAAGAGGAGTTGTTGGCGCATGTGACAGTATTCCCTGTAGGGGCAGGCTCGAGTGAAGAGAAGAAACTACATTGTGAGGTAATATGTTTGGTCACCCCACTGTCAAAGTACCAAACATCTGAGTCCACTACAGACATGCATTGCTCATGAGAAGATGGGTCAAAACTGCAAACAGTAGTAAACGCCCATTCTTCTTCCTGTAGAAGATTAGCAGACTCTGTTTTTGGTGTAGAGGCTTCTGCAACAACCATTCCAACCTCCTTTTTCTTTGCCTCTTTTGCAGCAAGTTTTGGACAGTTCTTTATGATATAATCATTCCCTTTACAATACTTGCAAAACAATTTCTGCTTTTCTGATTTCTTCTCATCTTTATCCTAGTTCTTTGAATGTGCAGCATTTGCAGATTTCTACTTACTAGTAGAAGAGCTCCATTTTCCTTTGCCCTTCTCATTAGCCAGGAAACCTTGATCTGCAACACGCATAATGGACCTGTTCTGCCTGGACTGATCTTCCTGCAACAGAACAGAGACTAACTCCTCAAATGATAAGGTATTCGGATTGCCTTTCATCATCAACCGAAGAGTTGAAGCAAAACTCTAATATGAATCAGGAAGACGATTCAGAACGGTCTGCACAAGTCAGCTATCTGGTATAACCTCATGAGAAGAAATCAATTGTTCCTTGAAATCTTTGATCTTCATTAGGAAACTGTCCATAGAATCACCTTCATTCATGTGCTCACTCTCCAACTGTTTTCGGAGGTAAGCAACACGAGCATCATTGCTAGCTTGGTACAATGTGGTAAGTGTATCCCAAGCATCCCTAGCTGTTCTGCAAGAGCAAATATGAGGAATAATGGCACGTTTGACAGACAAAGCTATCAATGCATGTGCTTGGGCATCTATGCCATCCCAACGAATTTGCTCTCTAGTAGGTGCAACACAAACAACAACAGTAATAGGAATCTGCGAAATATCATCTTCGACACCATCTTCATCAGCTCCAACACCTATATTTGTAGTACCTGTCGTTACAGGTGTAACAGGACGTCTTTCAACACCCTGCACAATGTTCCACAATCCTTTTGCAACCAAAACATGTTGCATCATATAAGCCCATAATGGGTAGTTAGTACCATCCAACTTATCCTCAATAGCCAACATACGGAATACATCACTGCTTTCAGCCATGGCCGGTGACTAAAATACCTTGAGGCAGAAAATTGACTGTATCTCAAAAAGTTGAACAAGACTGCCTAGACGATTTCTGCTAGACCTGTAGCAGACTTCGAGACGCTTAAACTGGTGAACAGAAACTGGTATATACCTTTGGCACAAAAAGACGAAATAGCCTGCACTAGCACTGCGATAGTGTGTTCGAAGGCCGAAACGAGCTTAGATCGTGATTTCGGCACCACATAGCAAAGCTGTTTTGATCTCGGAAACACGCTAAGTAGGCTCACAAAAATTCGTGCGATTTTGAGACTACAAATGGAGGAGTGTGGACGGCGCCCTAGATGAAGCGATGACCTGCTCTGATACCAATTGTTGGAGTTAGACATCTATAGAAGCACACGAACAGCACAAGTAAGAAGAAGAAGCTTGGAGCACAAGCACACAATACTGAATGTATTACTAGAGAATGTACAAAGATAAAAAGCCCATTAGGGCAATAGGCGTATATACAAGCCGGGGGAAAAAAACCTCCTAAAGAGGTAAAAAGGTGTCCCGAGGGTCCTAGTGTGTTCACACACATCACTACCTAAATATATCAATAGTACTTTGGTTTGAAAATATTCTCACGTCGAAAACGTCCGTGCACTTTGGCTCGGATGTCTCGAGGACTAGGCTCTAAATGAGGTGCCGAGGATTGCGACGCCTGTCAAGGGCTGTTTAATACGGAATGTGCATTGGCCGCAGCTCTATGAGAGTCTCTCTATCCACTTCCTGAAAGTGTCTCTGTGACTGTTAGAAACCTTGTACCGACTTCCGCCAAGGTTGGTAAATCCAATCCTTGCTTTGTACCGACTTCGGGCAAGTTTGCTAACTCTTAATTCTTCAATTGTGGGATAAGAAGGATGTAAAACTGATCGCTCTTTATAGCGATCCTCCATAGAGGATTCCACTTCTTCAAATGAATTAGCTCAGAGCTTCTTGTGAATTGCAGGATTCAACTCCAAGGACGAGAATATGTGCATGCTATTGTTGATTCTTATGAGCAAAGTTACCCGTCGGAAAGTAAACGTGGTACCTAATAGTTTCTGAGATAATCTGTCAACTGTGGTACGTCAAAATCTTATAACGAACTATCATCAGAAGCGAGCTGGACAAGGACGAGGGGAAGACCCAAAAGCAACTGAAGGAACACAAACAATTGGCTCTCGGGCTGCACCGTCTTGGAGAACAAAGTAGAGAAGTCATATGATACGTCATACAAGGCAGTCGGAACATACGTTGTAGACCAGCAATTGAGATTTATTGTTCTAAGTTTTATCAGACGTAAGAAATTCAATTGGGAACCAATATCTTACACCGAGAATATGCCACCTTCAAAGGACAAATGCGAGCGTTGTCTGCCGTGAAAGTGCTCTCCCATCTCTACTTCATGTACACCGCGAAATAAATGCATCCGTATGCTATGATATGCATTGCGTAATCAATATACTTTGAAGCACGCCCATCAGAAACCATTTCATGAAGTTTTCCATTAGTTCGCCATAGTTCGCCATTAGTAATTTAAACTTGATGAAACTCAATTTTGAGACGTATATCATTCATGGAGAGTCTAAGACCATTTAGACATGTATATAGTTCATGGAGAGTCTAAGCCCAGGAATATTATATAACAAAGATGGAGAGTCTAAGCCCAGGAATGTTATATAACCGGATGAAACTCAATTTTGAGACGTATATCATTCATGGAGAGTCTAAGACCATTTTGATGGTGACGTAAGTGACATTTTGGAATGAAACACTCTTCATCTGTACTAATGGTTTCATACAACCTACAAAATCTGCGTAGTACATGTGATAGATCAGGAAAATACTATGAATGGAAGCAATGAGCACTGAGCAGTATCGATAGCTCTCATTTTTATTGTCTATCATGATTATGTTAAAATGTTATATAACCTTTCTGGAAGGATTTTTATAGATTTATTTGCATATGCAAAAATAAAATAGAACCTTTCTGGAAGGATTTTTATAGATTTATTTGCATATGCAAAAATAAAATAGATGTTTTGAGATTAAAAAAATATGACAGAGAGTAAATAACCTCTCTCGAAGGATTTTTTATAGATTTCTTCTCATATGCAAAAATATAAAAGTGGTTTTGAGATAATAAAAAATATGATACCCACTATATGATGCGATAATACGATAATAAAGTGGTTTTAACATGTCATATGGCTGAAATTTGTTGGCGTGAGATCAGAATTATCTGCCTATCACTCTTTTCCCAACCTTGAATAGAACTTTCCACATGCAGTTGTAGAACACTCTTTAAGACCCCATACACATTAAAAGAAAAACATGAACCACCTTTGGAACTTCCCGAAACATATTTATTCATATGCAAGAACGTTTTACAGAACTTTTCTATGCACGAATGGGTCAAGAAAAATCAGAAAACATCATCAACTAATGAGGATTATCAACATAAAATCTCATAAGTACACGATTCAAGTAAATCCCCTACAGTTAATTACTTTGATGAAATAAAAATTGAGGAGTTTCCTCTCATGACCCAAATTACAGAGCAAATTTAACAGATCAAATTCTTTCAAACAATATGAAGACATGCTGAAAAAATGCATCTTCTCATGAAATTGCCACCACCCTCGATGTGATAAGAATAAACTTATTTCAAGTGAGAAAAATTCAGTCCTTCTTGCCACCATTTCTTTGATCGAATCATTACAATATAGTAATTTCTAAAAGATGTTCATAGCGAACCTTATGTAATTAATGTCTTCACAGTCACCTAGAAGTCCGAAAGGAAATAAACGTTGTACATGTGCACATTTCACGTAGAGGAAAACCTAGTTTATCTCGTACAAACTAAAATTCTAACATGCATGATCGACGCACATATCATAAAAAATGTACTTACTAAAGTACTTCTTAATATGTAACATTATGCAAATCAACTATTTATGTGGAAATATTGTCTTTGACTCTCCAGCTCCCCATGCCTATGGTCTTAATTTGCTTTTCTAAGAAAAATGATCACCTAAGGTGATTCATGCAAACTACTTTCCAATGAAAAATTAGGAGTGGAAACGGATATGAGCTCATGAGATGAGTATTCATGAACATGAGTAGGATGGCGAATGCTATTTCTACCTTTCCATAGAACTAATACTGCCGGGTCATTTCTATGACTCACTTGTCAAGACGAAAGGTCTCTATCACTATCAGAATCTGACATTTCTTTGTAGCAAAAAATTCAAAATGATTTCAAAAATTATGATTTATGACTTAGACATAGTACACATGGATCTCTTATAGCCAACTACTAACCAGCAATTAGTCAAAGATACATTACATTTTATCTCCAATTATTGTACCTATCGATGAGGACAACCAAAACTCCTTCACAAAAGCTATAAGTAAGAAACAAAAGTTTCCATTTCCGTTGAATAGAATCACGATCAATGCCCTCATTAATAGGGCATTTTCAAGCATTGCAAGCATTTCGTGTCATCCCTAGTACCTGCATCATAGATATATTGATGTTTTCCAAATATCGTTAACTTTTTGTATGCTACTAGTGATAATATGCAACCTCTACATATAAAACCTTCAAAGAAAGAGCATCTCTGAATGGGAAAATATCTTTTTTTTTATATCTTTGATGATCGAAAATGCAGCGTTTATGACTTTTATATCATCGCTTTTCTAATTGTACTTGTAGTTGTGCCTCATCTTCATCTTATGCCTTTGTTTTTATTTTTTATTTTTTGTGAGTATTAAGTATCTTGTTGCCCCTTTCGAGGATGAGTCTTGAATATAGTAGGAGATTGCACAGATCGCTGCCGCCCATTTTTATACTAAGCAAATTCTGAATGTATCTTCTTTGTACCTCTTGCACATATTCCATACGAAAGGGTTCTTGGCTCGCCTATCATGAAAGTAACTCGGAACCCATCACAATGATGGGAACACTTATCTCCTTATTTTTGGAATTTCAGCGTCTATATAATTTCTACACTTTAGTACTACAGAACTACACATCTATCTATTTTAAATTTTTAGCTTACTCATTAGCATGCAAAAATTTTTAGATAGACAAGTCGCGCATCTCACAATAACATGCATCATCGGGTTTGTAAGCATATAGTAAATAGTAGAGACATGATCATGATCTATGTCATTGTGATCGTTGGATACCCCGAATACCTTATTTAACATCATCTCTTTATCCTCTATCTCATGAATCTAACTAGCTTCATATACCATCTCTCTAGAATAATGAATCTGAATTTGATTAATTCCTCGATTTCATAGTATTTTATTGTCTATTGGAGTATCTTGTACGTTGAAAATGGTGATTGCATAAAAATCACTTATCTAGAACAATACCACGAGTACAACGAGCCCAAATTTCAAAATTCTATAAGAAGCTTACAACAAATCTATGTCTAAGGGATATGTGCTTAATGATCACTAATATTGTTGCAGCCATTTACATCATGGAGGTGTCATTATGCCTCATTCAATGAAATACTGTTCCAAGAATATGTAGAAGGAGGGTTAGACCATACGAATTTTACACTTTTCAATCTGTGCTTCGAAGATTGATCCAGAAACTCTTGATTCGTATTCCTAAATAATCTATCCTATCAGGTACAATCAACAAAACCTTGTAGACTCTAACATTCTCGTATGAAGCTATATTCAAATTCTGTCACCCTTTAATTTGCTTTCAACCATGCCTTGTATGAATATACATATGTGTAGCGCTCATATAAGTCGGGATCACCTGTTGGGATCACCTGTTGGGGTTCATATACACATGCTCAACATAATTGCATAGATGCATGAAGTCACGGAGAGCTCCGTCTTCTGTATGTTCGCAAAGCCAAAATGCTCGCTGCATATATAGGCGGGGCTTTAGTGATCTCCATAATATGTGGGATTATATGTCCCATCAAGCACTTCACGTTCAAAGACCTGCAACGAAACTCTTTTTCAAAAACGAAAAAGGAGCTCATTATACTCCCAACCTACCCACGTGCACATAGCAGTATTAAAGTCTTGCAATCTTATAACCTTGTGAGGCATTTTTCTGTTCTAGGAAAATGTTGTTCCCATGCATTTATCAAATGGGCTATTGCTTATTTCCGTAATATCTCATGAGAGATTACTGCCATAGAATTTGTGCCTCCGTAAAAGTATTGATGTCTATGTTCAATTTTGTGAGGTGTGAATTCAAATTTTGTACTTAATTGTAGATTGCTAAGGTGAACCCATGAGGTTCTAACACTATTTGAGTCTTTTATTGTCCCATCCACTTTGATCAAACCTCTTTGAGCTTTAATTTGGAAGGAATTCAGACTCTCTTTACCTTATGGGACGACACAGTTTACTCTATTTATATTTGAAGCGAGGAATCAAATAAATAGCGCATTGTTGCTTGGAGGAGGATTTTACCCTTGTACTTTCAAAAGAATGGAGCCACTAATTGAGTCAGATTAGATGAAGCAATTGGAAATCAAATGGAGTATGGATCTTCTCCAAGAAAAAGGATGGACAAAGCTATTATAGGGCTAAGTTTTTCCTTTAAAAACATGAAGTTTGATTGCCCTTGTTTCCATATATTTGCATGTATACATAATTTAAGGACAATAGAGGACCTATTGATTATTTAGTCCCAGTATACATGCAAAGGAAAGGTATTTTACGCTTTCAAGAGGCAAACATGCCTCATAAGAAGGGAATTCAAAGCATCTTGAGCACTGACATGCATTTATGCATTAAAAAGAAATATTGTTTGTGCATTTTGTCTTGAAAAGAGGTAGTTTCAATGCAAAAATTTTAAGTTTTCCTTGGTGCACATAGCAAGTCTTCTTTTTCTTAGAAATGTTCCAAATGCATGATAATACATCCATTCGCATGAGGGTGCTTGAAAAGGAAACACATGTTTGTGCATAAAATAGGAGCATATAAGCATGGAATGCATGAATGCTCAGCATAATAGAAGCATCAGGTTGCTTGGATTTTGTATGTCATACATGTATTTGCATGTAGATATATGTATGAACTTTAGGATTCACTTCTTATATTCTTACATAATGAAAATAATTAAGTGAAAGAATAGCACTAGAAAGTTTAACTAGGAGTACCGAACACATCTAAGTTCTTAAGTAACTTAAAAAAAATCTTCAGTTCAAATATTTCAATACAAACATTAGCCTCAAGCAATGTACACATGAATATATCTAATCTCCTCAATAACTTAGTTTTTGAAGCAAAGATTTCTTTGACATGATCAAAATAGCATGAAGACATAAATATTACAGAAGTTGGCATACTCAATGCTAACTCTACCTATACCAGATACATATAGATGGTTCTAAAAAAAGACTTTGATGAGATATTTTAAGCAGATGACAAGTGAATAGATTGAATGTCATCAATAACAAAGATGATATCTCAAGAACTTTTTTTGTGGCACAGTCTTACACTATTTCAAAGAACCTGCCATAATACTCAAAGTATAAGACATACTTAGAGATAGTTAATTGAAAAAGGTTCTAAAAGAGTTCTTCATGACATATCCTAAATATGATGACACTCTAAGTCACTTTAAATCAAAGCTAGGTGTGGGTTATGGATCGGTTCAGAAAAAAACTTTTTACTTGGTATGCCTGTCAATCTTCTCTTTGACATCGTGTTTTAATGCTTAACCATTGCATTTTGCCTACAATGTTTATTTCCTTTCTTGTTGGATGCCTAATAAAGCTCATATCAATAAGATTATTGGCCTTTTCATAAGGTTCCTTTGGGGGGGGGGGGGGAGTTTTTTACATAATAAAATCCCTAAAGTCGAATGGAAAATATGTCTTTTACCTAAAAAAGAGGGGGGGCTTAGAATCCTTTGTCTTGTAAAAATGTCCTCTAACTTGTGTGTTAAATGGATAGCTTAGGCTTTGTATTCTTAGGAGAGTTGGGATCTATTAACAAAAAGGAATGTTCACAGATTTAGGTTGGCTGATTACAAAGCTTGGAATAATCATTCTGTTTGAGATCTTATTGATTCCCCCACTCCTTCCTCCCCACTGGCTCTAGCATGTGTTGTAGGATGTGGAATGTTTGGATGAATTTCAAAAAGTATAATTTCCTAGATAAGAGTTTCTTCGATGTTTTTGAATTTTTCCTACAGGAAAGCCTATGGACTGGCTCACTAACTCTTTGAAATAATGGACATGTTGCAATCAGAGAACATAAATGTTATAAGCTTGGTTTCACGACATGGAAAAATCTCACTAACAATGGTGAGATTCTATCTGAAGAGCAAATTATGGGTACTAATGCTTCTTATGGTTGTGTGCAGGTCCTGCTCAAGCGTAGGAAAATGCTAGTGCATAGGGCTGACATTTCTCTGAGGAGGAGGAACATCTTTCTATCTGATATTGCATAGGACATGCTGCTGAAGTATAAGAAGAAAAGAGGGTCTATTTTACACATCCTCCCTAAGCTCAACAATAAATGGAAAGTCCATTGGAAGCCTGAAGAATGGTGTCACAGATTCCTCTGTATTTGGAGTTTGCCTTATAACATAAAACACTCTGTTTTGCTATGGCTTATCCTGCACAATGCAGTGTGGTGTGGCAACAAAGACAAGAAATACAATATTAATACTAGTATATGTAAATTTTGTCACAAAGTGGAGGACGTCCCCCATCTCTTTCTCAATTGATGGCATGCTCAAACCTATTAGTAGGCCCGTCATCCCTGTGTCTAAAGAACAATATTAAGACTAGCTACAAAGTGATTATTCTTGGCTATTGTAGCAAATTTGAGTTTGTTCTGTGAGTAATATGGAGAGATCACATCCTTTGGCACATCTAGAGGAGCACGAATGAATCTTCTTTCAACAAGAGGGTTTCTAGATATTTTTTTGTCTCCTACTACAAGGGCCTCAATAGAATTGGGCAACAATGTATAGCCCCTATGTCTACTGGCCTGTGTTGGTCTGTTTGTGCATGTATGTTCATGCATGTGTGTTAGTGCATGTTATGTATGCATGTGTATTTGTGCATGTATGTTCATGCATTTGTGTTAGTGCATGTTATGCATGTATGTGTGTTAGTGCATGTTAGTATGGATATGATATATGTTAGCATATGTAGTATGTATGTATATGTATGTTAAAGGGTATGAAGCCTATGTATGTATATGAATTATAAGACGTATGCTTAATTAATATTTGAATGAATGTTTGAGGCATGTACAAGTTTATATTGCATGAGTGATTAGTGTTCATGTGTGCATGAATGAGTTATGTATATTATAATGTGTATAATAAAATAAATGTGTGTACTTATGATATATATGTATTAGAAAAGTTAACTAACTTATATTAACCTGAGTTTTCAATATGTTAAGTTTAATGAGTGTTTAGTATTTTATGAAAGCATACTTATGGTTCTCATGTTAAGTTTTAGATGCTATTTTGCGGCTTTTGTTGATGACGGATTGATGAACTAAAAGAGTGGAAAAGGAAATTATATTAAGCTAGAATTTTGTGGTTTTAGTTTTGTATAGGTCATTTTAATTTTCAGATGATATGCAGCCTCTGTTGAAGACGTACTGAAGAACTAGAGAGTGGAAAAGAGATATTACTTAGCTAGAATTCTATTGTTTAGTGTGTGTAGGATATCATTCATATAAACAATTTATATAATATTAATCTATTTGAATTTATCTTATATGTGTAACAAAGCTTCATCTAGTAGTACTTCTTTACCTCCATCTTTGTTTGCAATACTTTTTTCTAGTCCATTAGAAGTTAATGATACACAAATTGAAGAATTAGTTAAGGATAAAATTGTAGAGGAAACTTTGCATTCAATAGAGATTATTCGTAGAATGTCTAGAGTATTACCTTTAATTTCCATTGTTCTACCTAGTTCTGAAAAATAGTGAAAATCTATTCCCTCCATCCGTAGCTAGAAGTACTAATAATTCTAAAATAGATTCAACCGTAACAGAAATTATAAAAGATAAAGTAACTAGTGAAGAGTTAATCCTTCCATCCTATATAAACGCAGTCAATAGATATAGAAACGCTTTGCCTTATGGTCCTTATTTAAAAATACTTGTTTTGCATAGACACCCTGTGTGCGCTGTTAGTGAGATGATTGAATTGATCCACCAATCGTCAGGAATCCATGTCAGATTTGAACCTGACGTGAACAACGGCACAACAGGACAGGTATATTTTCTTTTCCTTCTTGCATATGCACTAGTTTTCTTTAGGTTACATGGTTGCAACAACTGTGCTGATTCATCTTGTAGAGGCAGAATTCTCAAACCTTATAATTCCCTGGGTGTTGAGGGATGAGCTTATGCTTTGAGCCCCTCCATGGGAATAGGCAAGTAGATTAGCTTCGTCTCGCCACCCTTACCATCAAGTACTTGAAGAATTACATTTGCACACAAATCACTTAGTTTCTTTGTATTAAGCATTTTCGTACTCAACAAATGTATACTTGAAATTATCACATGCACTCTAGCTTCTTCATCAACTGTGAGATATATTTTCTAAACTTGAACATGTTTGTTACTATTTAAGTAGGACTTTAAGAGAACTTAAAGTATTAGGAATTGTTAGATTAGTACGACTTTAGTTTGAAAATTCAAAAATAATTTTCATTTGAAAGTTAGTATCTATTTTACAAGAACTATTTAAAGGATTGAAAATTTAGTAAGAATGGAACCAAACAATTTAACTAGTTTAGTAAGAGACGAAAGAGAAAGGTACAAGAAGAAACTAAAGATTTTATTAAAAAACTTAAGTCTAGTTCTTTTTCAAGATATGAAATTCTTATTTTCAATGAAACTATTTGACGCGCTTTTTATGATTTTTTCTTTATAAGAATTTTCCATGATAAATATACTGTGAGTTTTTATACCAAAATAATTATGATAATTATAAAACATTTATGATGATGAATATGATTAATAATATGATTTTCTTTACCAGTATTATGATGGCAAAATATGATGATGATGTGATGATAAGTTTGCTGAAAAATGATGAGTCATGAAAGGTATTTAACTTGTAGTTTTAAGTTTATGATTATCAATAAGAATTTTGTTGGAGAGAGAGAGAGACAGAGAGAGAGAGAGAATAGAATGTCTTATTCTTTTTTCTTTTTTATTTTAATTTTTATTATTCTTTTATTACTCTTACTTTTTCCTCCCTGCAGCCAGCCGACAGACCCGACCAGCGATGTAGAAGAGAGAGAAAGGAAAAGAGAGAGAGATAGAGAGAAAAAGAGAGAGAAAGAGAGATTTTGTATTTTTCTTTTATATTTTTATTCATTTTTTTATTATTAATCTTTTTTATTCTCCTTCCTTTTCCCTCCCTCCATAGAGAGAGAGAAACAGAGAGAAAGAGAGAAGAGAGAGAGAGAGAGAGAAAGAGAGAAGA